>CAJZLR020000011.1:7500-45000 GCA_916050605.2 Platycheirus albimanus | reverse complement strand
GTGTATGTGTATGTGTATGTGTATGTGTATGTGTATGTGTATGTGTATGTGTATGTGTATGTGTATGTGTATGTGTATGTGTATGTGTATGTGTATGTGTATGTGTATGTGTATGTGTATGTGTATGTGTATGTGTATGTGTATGTGTATGTGTATGTGTATGTGTATGTGTATGTGTATGTGTATGTGTATGTGTATGTGTATGTGTATGTGTATGTGTATGTGTATGTGTATGTGTATGTGTATGTGTATGTGTATGTGTATGTGTATGTGTATGTGTATGTGTATGTGTATGTGTATGTGTATGTGTATGTGTATGTGTATGTGTATGTGTATGTGTATGTGTATGTGTATGTGTATGTGTATGTGTATGTGTATGTGTATGTGTATGTGTATGTGTATGTGTATGTGTATGTGTATGTGTATGTGTATGTGTATGTGTATGTGTATGTGTATGTGTATGTGTATGTGTATGTGTATGTGTATGTGTATGTGTATGTGTATGTGTATGTGTATGTGTATGTGTATGTGTATGTGTATGTGTATGTGTATGTGTATGTGTATGTGTATGTGTATGTGTATGTGTATGTGTATGTGTATGTGTATGTGTATGTGTATGTGTATGTGTATGTGTATGTGTATGTGTATGTGTATGTGTATGTGTATGTGTATGTGTATGTGTATGTGTATGTGTATGTGTATGTGTATGTGTATGTGTATGTGTATGTGTATGTGTATGTGTATGTGTATGTGTATGTGTATGTGTATGTGTATGTGTATGTGTATGTGTATGTGTATGTGTATGTGTATGTGTATGTGTATGTGTATGTGTATGTGTATGTGTATGTGTATGTGTATGTGTATGTGTATGTGTATGTGTATGTGTATGTGTATGTGTATGTGTATGTGTATGTGTATGTGTATGTGTATGTGTATGTGTATGTGTATGTGTATGTGTATGTGTATGTGTATGTGTATGTGTATGTGTATGTGTATGTGTATGTGTATGTGTATGTGTATGTGTATGTGTATGTGTATGTGTATGTGTATGTGTATGTGTATGTGTATGTGTATGTGTATGTGTATGTGTATGTGTATGTGTATGTGTATGTGTATGTGTATGTGTATGTGTATGTGTATGTGTATGTGTATGTGTATGTGTATGTGTATGTGTATGTGTATGTGTATGTGTATGTGTATGTGTATGTGTATGTGTATGTGTATGTGTATGTGTATGTGTATGTGTATGTGTATGTGTATGTGTATGTGTATGTGTATGTGTATGTGTATGTGTATGTGTATGTGTATGTGTATGTGTATGTGTATGTGTATGTGTATGTGTATGTGTATGTGTATGTGTATGTGTATGTGTATGTGTATGTGTATGTGTATGTGTATGTGTATGTGTATGTGTATGTGTATGTGTATGTGTATGTGTATGTGTATGTGTATGTGTATGTGTATGTGTATGTGTATGTGTATGTGTATGTGTATGTGTATGTGTATGTGTATGTGTATGTGTATGTGTATGTGTATGTGTATGTGTATGTGTATGTGTATGTGTATGTGTATGTGTATGTGTATGTGTATGTGTATGTGTATGTGTATGTGTATGTGTATGTGTATGTGTATGTGTATGTGTATGTGTATGTGTATGTGTATGTGTATGTGTATGTGTATGTGTATGTGTATGTGTATGTGTATGTGTATGTGTATGTGTATGTGTATGTGTATGTGTATGTGTATGTGTATGTGTATGTGTATGTGTATGTGTATGTGTATGTGTATGTGTATGTGTATGTGTATGTGTATGTGTATGTGTATGTGTATGTGTATGTGTATGTGTATGTGTATGTGTATGTGTATGTGTATGTGTATGTGTATGTGTATGTGTATGTGTATGTGTATGTGTATGTGTATGTGTATGTGTATGTGTATGTGTATGTGTATGTGTATGTGTATGTGTATGTGTATGTGTATGTGTATGTGTATGTGTATGTGTATGTGTATGTGTATGTGTATGTGTATGTGTATGTGTATGTGTATGTGTATGTGTATGTGTATGTGTATGTGTATGTGTATGTGTATGTGTATGTGTATGTGTATGTGTATGTGTATGTGTATGTGTATGTGTATGTGTATGTGTATGTGTATGTGTATGTGTATGTGTATGTGTATGTGTATGTGTATGTGTATGTGTATGTGTATGTGTATGTGTATGTGTATGTGTATGTGTATGTGTATGTGTATGTGTATGTGTATGTGTATGTGTATGTGTATGTGTATGTGTATGTGTATGTGTATGTGTATGTGTATGTGTATGTGTATGTGTATGTGTATGTGTATGTGTATGTGTATGTGTATGTGTATGTGTATGTGTATGTGTATGTGTATGTGTATGTGTATGTGTATGTGTATGTGTATGTGTATGTGTATGTGTATGTGTATGTGTATGTGTATGTGTATGTGTATGTGTATGTGTATGTGTATGTGTATGTGTATGTGTATGTGTATGTGTATGTGTATGTGTATGTGTATGTGTATGTGTATGTGTATGTGTATGTGTATGTGTATGTGTATGTGTATGTGTATGTGTATGTGTATGTGTATGTGTATGTGTATGTGTATGTGTATGTGTATGTGTATGTGTATGTGTATGTGTATGTGTATGTGTATGTGTATGTGTATGTGTATGTGTATGTGTATGTGTATGTGTATGTGTATGTGTATGTGTATGTGTATGTGTATGTGTATGTGTATGTGTATGTGTATGTGTATGTGTATGTGTATGTGTATGTGTATGTGTATGTGTATGTGTATGTGTATGTGTATGTGTATGTGTATGTGTATGTGTATGTGTATGTGTATGTGTATGTGTATGTGTATGTGTATGTGTATGTGTATGTGTATGTGTATGTGTATGTGTATGTGTATGTGTATGTGTATGTGTATGTGTATGTGTATGTGTATGTGTATGTGTATGTGTATGTGTATGTGTATGTGTATGTGTATGTGTATGTGTATGTGTATGTGTATGTGTATGTGTATGTGTATGTGTATGTGTATGTGTATGTGTATGTGTATGTGTATGTGTATGTGTATGTGTATGTGTATGTGTATGTGTATGTGTATGTGTATGTGTATGTGTATGTGTATGTGTATGTGTATGTGTATGTGTATGTGTATGTGTATGTGTATGTGTATGTGTATGTGTATGTGTATGTGTATGTGTATGTGTATGTGTATGTGTATGTGTATGTGTATGTGTATGTGTATGTGTATGTGTATGTGTATGTGTATGTGTATGTGTATGTGTATGTGTATGTGTATGTGTATGTGTATGTGTATGTGTATGTGTATGTGTATGTGTATGTGTATGTGTATGTGTATGTGTATGTGTATGTGTATGTGTATGTGTATGTGTATGTGTATGTGTATGTGTATGTGTATGTGTATGTGTATGTGTATGTGTATGTGTATGTGTATGTGTATGTGTATGTGTATGTGTATGTGTATGTGTATGTGTATGTGTATGTGTATGTGTATGTGTATGTGTATGTGTATGTGTATGTGTATGTGTATGTGTATGTGTATGTGTATGTGTATGTGTATGTGTATGTGTATGTGTATGTGTATGTGTATGTGTATGTGTATGTGTATGTGTATGTGTATGTGTATGTGTATGTGTATGTGTATGTGTATGTGTATGTGTATGTGTATGTGTATGTGTATGTGTATGTGTATGTGTATGTGTATGTGTATGTGTATGTGTATGTGTATGTGTATGTGTATGTGTATGTGTATGTGTATGTGTATGTGTATGTGTATGTGTATGTGTATGTGTATGTGTATGTGTATGTGTATGTGTATGTGTATGTGTATGTGTATGTGTATGTGTATGTGTATGTGTATGTGTATGTGTATGTGTATGTGTATGTGTATGTGTATGTGTATGTGTATGTGTATGTGTATGTGTATGTGTATGTGTATGTGTATGTGTATGTGTATGTGTATGTGTATGTGTATGTGTATGTGTATGTGTATGTGTGTATGTGTATGTGTATGTGTATGTGTATGTGTATGTGTATGTGTATGTGTATGTGTATGTGTATGTGTATGTGTATGTGTATGTGTATGTGTATGTGTATGTGTATGTGTATGTGTATGTGTATGTGTATGTGTATGTGTATGTGTATGTGTATGTGTATGTGTATGTGTATGTGTATGTGTATGTGTATGTGTATGTGTATGTGTATGTGTATGTGTATGTGTATGTGTATGTGTATGTGTATGTGTATGTGTATGTGTATGTGTATGTGTATGTGTATGTGTATGTGTATGTGTATGTGTATGTGTATGTGTATGTGTATGTGTATGTGTATGTGTATGTGTATGTGTATGTGTATGTGTATGTGTATGTGTATGTGTATGTGTATGTGTATGTGTATGTGTATGTGTATGTGTATGTGTATGTGTATGTGTATGTGTATGTGTATGTGTATGTGTATGTGTATGTGTATGTGTATGTGTATGTGTATGTGTATGTGTATGTGTATGTGTATGTGTATGTGTATGTGTATGTGTATGTGTATGTGTATGTGTATGTGTATGTGTATGTGTATGTGTATGTGTATGTGTATGTGTATGTGTATGTGTATGTGTATGTGTATGTGTATGTGTATGTGTATGTGTATGTGTATGTGTATGTGTATGTGTATGTGTATGTGTATGTGTATGTGTATGTGTATGTGTATGTGTATGTGTATGTGTATGTGTATGTGTATGTGTATGTGTATGTGTATGTGTATGTGTATGTGTATGTGTATGTGTATGTGTATGTGTATGTGTATGTGTATGTGTATGTGTATGTGTATGTGTATGTGTATGTGTATGTGTATGTGTATGTGTATGTGTATGTGTATGTGTATGTGTATGTGTATGTGTATGTGTATGTGTATGTGTATGTGTATGTGTATGTGTATGTGTATGTGTATGTGTATGTGTATGTGTATGTGTATGTGTATGTGTATGTGTATGTGTATGTGTATGTGTATGTGTATGTGTATGTGTATGTGTATGTGTATGTGTATGTGTATGTGTATGTGTATGTGTATGTGTATGTGTATGTGTATGTGTATGTGTATGTGTATGTGTATGTGTATGTGTATGTGTATGTGTATGTGTATGTGTATGTGTATGTGTATGTGTATGTGTATGTGTATGTGTATGTGTATGTGTATGTGTATGTGTATGTGTATGTGTATGTGTATGTGTATGTGTATGTGTATGTGTATGTGTATGTGTATGTGTATGTGTATGTGTATGTGTATGTGTATGTGTATGTGTATGTGTATGTGTATGTGTATGTGTATGTGTATGTGTATGTGTATGTGTATGTGTATGTGTATGTGTATGTGTATGTGTATGTGTATGTGTATGTGTATGTCTATGTGTATGTGTATGTGTATGTGTATGTGTATGTGTATGTGTATGTGTATGTGTATGTGTATGTGTATGTGTATGTGTATGTGTATGTGTATGTGTATGTGTATGTGTATGTGTATGTGTATGTGTATGTGTATGTGTATGTGTATGTGTATGTGTATGTGTATCTGTATGTGTATGTGTATGTGTATGTGTATGTGTATGTGTATGTGTATGTGTATGTGTATGTGTATGTGTATGTGTATGTGTATGTGTATGTGTATGTGTATGTGTATGTGTATGTGTATGTGTATGTGTATGTGTATGTGTATGTGTATGTGTATGTGTATGTGTATGTGTATGTGTATGTGTATGTGTATGTGTATGTGTATGTGTATGTGTATGTGTATGTGTATGTGTATGTGTATGTGTATGTGTATGTGTATGTGTATGTGTATGTGTATGTGTATGTGTATGTGTATGTGTATGTGTATGTGTATGTGTATGTGTATGTGTATGTGTATGTGTATGTGTATGTGTATGTGTATGTGTATGTGTATGTGTATGTGTATGTGTATGTGTATGTGTATGTGTATGTGTATGTGTATGTGTATGTGTATGTGTATGTGTATGTGTATGTGTATGTGTATGTGTATGTGTATGTGTATGTGTATGTGTATGTGTATGTGTATGTGTATGTGTATGTGTATGTGTATGTGTATGTGTATGTGTATGTGTATGTGTATGTGTATGTGTATGTGTATGTGTATGTGTATGTGTATGTGTATGTGTATGTGTATGTGTATGTGTATGTGTATGTGTATGTGTATGTGTATGTGTATGTGTATGTGTATGTGTATGTGTATGTGTATGTGTATGTGTATGTGTATGTGTATGTGTATGTGTATGTGTATGTGTATGTGTATGTGTATGTGTATGTGTATGTGTATGTGTATGTGTATGTGTATGTGTATGTGTATGTGTATGTGTATGTGTATGTGTATGTGTATGTGTATGTGTATGTGTATGTGTATGTGTATGTGTATGTGTATGTGTATGTGTATGTGTATGTGTATGTGTATGTGTATGTGTATGTGTATGTGTATGTGTATGTGTATGTGTATGTGTATGTGTATGTGTATGTGTATGTGTATGTGTATGTGTATGTGTATGTGTATGTGTATGTGTATGTGTATGTGTATGTGTATGTGTATGTGTATGTGTATGTGTATGTGTATGTGTATGTGTATGTGTATGTGTATGTGTATGTGTATGTGTATGTGTATGTGTATGTGTATGTGTATGTGTATGTGTATGTGTATGTGTATGTGTATGTGTATGTGTATGTGTATGTGTATGTGTATGTGTATGTGTATGTGTATGTGTATGTGTATGTGTATGTGTATGTGTATGTGTATGTGTATGTGTATGTGTATGTGTATGTGTATGTGTATGTGTATGTGTATGTGTATGTGTATGTGTATGTGTATGTGTATGTGTATGTGTATGTGTATGTGTATGTGTATGTGTATGTGTATGTGTATGTGTATGTGTATGTGTATGTGTATGTGTATGTGTATGTGTATGTGTATGTGTATGTGTATGTGTATGTGTATGTGTATGTGTATGTGTATGTGTATGTGTATGTGTATGTGTATGTGTATGTGTATGTGTATGTGTATGTGTATGTGTATGTGTATGTGTATGTGTATGTGTATGTGTATGTGTATGTGTATGTGTATGTGTATGTGTATGTGTATGTGTATGTGTATGTGTATGTGTATGTGTATGTGTATGTGTATGTGTATGTGTATGTGTATGTGTATGTGTATGTGTATGTGTATGTGTATGTGTATGTGTATGTGTATGTGTATGTGTATGTGTATGTGTATGTGTATGTGTATGTGTATGTGTATGTGTATGTGTATGTGTATGTGTATGTGTATGTGTATGTGTATGTGTATGTGTATGTGTATGTGTATGTGTATGTGTATGTGTATGTGTATGTGTATGTGTATGTGTATGTGTATGTGTATGTGTATGTGTATGTGTATGTGTATGTGTATGTGTATGTGTATGTGTATGTGTATGTGTATGTGTATGTGTATGTGTATGTGTATGTGTATGTGTATGTGTATGTGTATGTGTATGTGTATGTGTATGTGTATGTGTATGTGTATGTGTATGTGTATGTGTATGTGTATGTGTATGTGTATGTGTATGTGTATGTGTATGTGTATGTGTATGTGTATGTGTATGTGTATGTGTATGTGTATGTGTATGTGTATGTGTATGTGTATGTGTATGTGTATGTGTATGTGTATGTGTATGTGTATGTGTATGTGTATGTGTATGTGTATGTGTATGTGTATGTGTATGTGTATGTGTATGTGTATGTGTATGTGTATGTGTATGTGTATGTGTATGTGTATGTGTATGTGTATGTGTATGTGTATGTGTATGTGTATGTGTATGTGTATGTGTATGTGTATGTGTATGTGTATGTGTATGTGTATGTGTATGTGTATGTGTATGTGTAATGTGTATGTGTATGTGTATGTGTATGTGTATGTGTTGTATGTGTATGTGTATGTGTATGTGTATGTGTATGTGTATGTGTATGTGTATTTGTATGTGTATGTGTATGTGTATGTGTATGTGTATGTGTATGTGTATGTGTATGTGTATGTGTATGTGTATGTGTACTGTGTATGTGTAGTGTATGTGTATGTGTATGTGTATGTGTATGTGTATGTGTATGTGTATGTGTATGTGTATGTGTATGTGTATGTGTATGTGTATGTGTATGTGTATGTGTATGTGTATGTGTATGTGTATGTGTATGTGTATGTGTATGTGTATGTGTATGTGTATGTGTATGTGTATGTGTATGTGTATGTGTATGTGTAGTGTATGTATGTGTATGTGTATGTGTATGTGTATGTGTATGTGTATGTGTATGTGTATGTGTATGTGTATGTGTATGTGTATGTGTATGTGTATGTGTATGTGTATGTGTATGTGTATGTGTATGTGTATGTGTATGTGTATGTGTATGTGTATGTGTATGTGTATGTGTATGTGTATGTGTATGTGTATGTGTATGTGTATGTGTATGTGTATGTGTATGTGTATGTGTATGTGTATGTGTATGTGTATGTGTATGTGTATGTGTATGTGTATGTGTATGTGTATGTGTATGTGTATGTGTATGTGTATGTGTATGTGTAGGTATGTGTATGTGTATGTATGTGTATGTGTATGTGTATGTGTATGTGTATGTGTATGTGTATGTGTATGTGTATGTGTATGTGTATGTGTATGTGTATGTGTATGTGTATGTGTATGTGTATGTGTATGTGTATGTGTATGTGTATGTGTATGTGTATGTGTATGTGTATGTGTATGTGTATGTGTATGTGTATGTGTATGTGTATGTGTATGTGTATGTGTATGTGTATGTGTATGTGTATGTGTATGTGTATGTGTATGTGTATGTGTATGTGTTTGTGTATGTGTATGTGTATGTGTATGTGTAGTGTATGTGTATGTGTATGTGTATGTGTATGTGTATGTGTATGTGTATGTGTATGTGTATGTGTATGTGTATGTGTATGTGTATGTGTATGTGTATGTGTATGTGTATGTGTATGTGTATGTGTATGTGTATGTGTATGTGTATGTGTATGTGTATGTGTATGTGTATGTGTATGTGTATGTGTATGTGTATGTGTATGTGTATTGTATGTGTATGTGTATGTGTATGTGTATGTGTATGTGTATGTGTATGGTATGTGTATGTGTATGTGTATGTGTATGTGTATGTGTATGTGTATGTGTATGTGTATGTGTATGTGTATGTGTATGTGTATGTGTATGTGTATGTGTATGTGTATGTGTATGTGTATGTGTATGTGTATGTGTATGTGTATGTGTATGTGTATGTGTATGTGTATGTGTATGTGTATGTGTATGTGTATGTGTATGTGTATGTGTATGTGTATGTGTATGTGTATGTGTATGTGTATGTGTATGTGTATGTGTATGTGTATGTGTATGTGTATGTGTATGTGTATGTGTATGTGAGTGTATGTGTATGTGTATGTGTATGGTATGTTATGTGTATGTGTATGTGTATGTGTATGTGTATGTGTATGTGTATGTGTATGTGTAGTGTATGTGTATGTGTATGTGTATGTGTATGTGTATGTGTATGTGTATGTGTATGTGTATGTGTATGTGTATGTGTATGTGTATGTGTATGTGTATGTGTATGTGTATGTGTATGTGTATGTGTATGTGTATGTGTATGTGTATGTGTATGTGTATGTGTATGTGTATGTGTATGTGTATGTATGTGTATGTGTATGTGTATGTGTATGTGTATGTGTATGTGTATGTGTATGTGTATGTGTATGTGTATGTGTATGTGTATGTGTATGTGTATGTGTATGTGTATGTGTATGTGTATGTGTATGTGTATGTG
Source organism: Platycheirus albimanus (assembly GCA_916050605.2). Taxonomy (NCBI): domain Eukaryota; kingdom Metazoa; phylum Arthropoda; class Insecta; order Diptera; family Syrphidae; genus Platycheirus; species Platycheirus albimanus. The sequence goes on along the minus strand of CAJZLR020000011.1, from coordinate 35,090 downwards.
TATGTGTATGTGTATGTGTATGTGTATGTGTATGTGTATGTGATGTGTATGTGTATGTGTATGTGTATGTGTATGTGTATGTGTATGTGTATGTGTATGTGTATGTGTATGTGTATGTGTATGTGTATGTGTATGTGTATGGTGTATGTGTATGTGTATGTGTATGTGTATGTGTATGTGTATGTGTATGTGTATGTGTATGTGTATGTGTATGGTATGTGTATGTGTATGTGTATGTGTATGTGTATGTGTATGTGTATGTGTATGTGTATGTGTATGTGTTGGTATGTGTATGTGTATGATGTGTATGTGTATGTGTATGTGTATGTGTATGTGTATGTGTATGTGTATGTGTTGTGTATGTGTATGTGTATGTGTATGTGTATGTGTATGTGTATGTGTATGTGTATGTGTATGTGTATGTGTATGTGTATGTGTATGTGTATGTGTATGTGTATGTGTAGTGTATGTGTATGTGTATGTGTATGTGTATGTGTATGTGTATGTGTATTGTATGTGTATGTGTATGTGTATGTGTATGTGTATGTGTATGTGTATGTGTGTGTATGTGTATGTGTATGTGTATGTGTATGTGTATGTGTATGTGTATGTGTATGTGTATGTGTATGTGTATGTGTATGTGTATGTGTATGTGTATGTGTATGTGTATGTGTATGTGTATGTTGGTATGTGTATGTGTTGTGTATGTGTATGTGTATGTGTATGTGTATGTGTATGTGTAGGTGTATGTGTATGTGTATGTGTATGTGTATGTGTATGTGTATGGGTATGTGTATGTGTATGTGTATGTGTTTGTGTATGTGTATGTGTATGTGTATGTGTATGTGTATGTGTATGTGTATGTGTATGTGTATGTGTATGTGTATGTGTATGTGTATGTGTATGGGTATGTGTATGTGTATGTGTATGTGTGTAGTGTAGTGTATGTGTATGTGTATGTGTATGTGTATGTGTATGTGTATGTGTATGTGTATGTGTATGTGTATGTGTATGTGTATGTGTATGTGTATGTGTATGTGTATGTGTATGTGTATGTGTATGTGTATGTGTATGTGTATGTGTATGTGTATGTGTATGTGTATGTGTATGTGTATGTGTAGTGTATGTGTATGTGTATGTGTATGTGTATGTGTATGTGTATGTGTATGTGTATGTGTATGTGTATGTGTATGTGTATGTGTATGTGTATGTGTATGTGTATGTGTATGTGTATGTGTATGTGTATGTGTATGTGTATGTGTATGTGTATGTGTATGTGTATGTGTATGTGTATGTGTATGTGTATGTGTATGTGTATGTGTATGTGTATGTGTATGTGTATGTGTATGTGTATGTGTATGTGTATGTGTATGTGTATGTGTATGTGTATGTGTATGTGTATGTGTATGTGTATGTGTATGTGTATGTGTATGTGTATGTGTATGTGTATGTGTATGTGTATGTGTATGTGTATGTGTATGTGTATGTGTATGTGTATGTGTATGTGTATGTGTATGTGTATGTGTATGTGTATGTGTATGTGTATGTGTATGTGTATGTGTATGTGTATGTGTATGTGTATGTGTATGTGTATGTGTATGTGTATGTGTATGTGTATGTGTATGTGTATGTGTATGTGTATGTGTATGTGTATGTGTATGTGTATGTGTATGTGTATGTGTATGTGTATGTGTATGTGTATGTGTATGTGTATGTGTATGTGTATGTGTATGTGTATGTGTATGTGTATGTGTATGTGTATGTGTATGTGTATGTGTATGTGTATGTGTATGTGTATGTGTATGTGTATGTGTATGTGTATGTCTATGTGTATGTGTATGTGTATGTGTATGTGTATGTGTATGTGTATGTGTATGTGTATGTGTATGTGTATGTGTATGTGTATGTGTATGTGTATGTGTATGTGTATGTGTATGTGTATGTGTATGTGTATGTGTATGTGTATGTGTATGTGTATGTGTATGTGTATGTGTATGTGTATGTGTATGTGTATGTGTATGTGTATGTGTATGTGTATGTGTATGTGTATGTGTATGTGTATGTGTATGTGTATGTGTATGTGTATGTGTATGTGTATGTGTATGTGTATGTGTATGTGTATGTGTATGTGTATGTGTATGTGTATGTGTATGTGTATGTGTATGTGTATGTGTATGTGTATGTGTATGTGTATGTGTATGTGTATGTGTATGTGTATGTGTATGTGTATGTGTATGTGTATGTGTATGTGTATGTGTATGTGTATGTGTATGTGTATGTGTATGTGTATGTGTATGTGTATGTGTATGTGTATGTGTATGTGTATGTGTATGTGTATGTGTATGTGTATGTGTATGTGTATGTGTATGTGTATGTGTATGTGTATGTGTATGTGTATGTGTATGTGTATGTGTATGTGTATGTGTATGTGTATGTGTATGTGTATGTGTATGTGTATGTGTATGTGTATGTGTATGTGTATGGTTATGTGTATGTGTATGTGTATGTGTATGTGTATGTGTATGTGTATGTGTATGTGTATGTGTATGTGTATGTGTATGTGTATGTGTATGTGTATGTGTATGTGTATGTGTATGTGTATGTGTATGTGTATGTGTATGTGTATGTGTATGTGTATGTGTATGTGTATGTGTATGTGTATGTGTATGTGTATGTGTATGGTATGTGTATGTGTATGTGTATGTGTATGTGTATGTGTATGTGTATGTGTATGTGTATGTGTATGTGTATGTGTATGTGTATGTGTATGTATGTGTATGTGTATGTGTATGTGTATGTGTATGTGTATGTGTATGTGTATGTGTATGTGTATGTGTATGTGTATGTGTATGTGTATGTGTATGTGTATGTGTATGTGTATGTGTATGTGTATGTGTATGTGTATGTGTATGTGTATGTGTATGTGTATGTGTATGTGTATGTGTATGTGTAGTGTATGTGTATGTGTATGTGTATGTGTATGTGTATGTGTATGTGTATGTGTATGTGTATGTGTATGTGTATGTGTATGTGTATGTGTATGTGTATGTGTATGTGTATGTGTATGTGTATGTGTATGTGTATGTGTATGTGTATGTGTATGTGTATGTGTATGTGTATGTGTTGTGTATGTGTATGTGTATGTGTATGTGTATGTGTATGTGTATGTGTATGTGTATGTGTATGTGTATGTATGTTATGTGTATGTGTATGTGTATGTGTATGTGTATGTGTATGTGTATGTGTATGTGTATGTGTATGTGTATGTGTATGTGTAGTGTATGTGTATGTGTATGTGTATGTGTATGTATGTGTATGTGTATGTGTATGTGTATGTGTATGTGTATGTGTATGTGTATGTGTATGTGTATGTGTATGTGTATGTGTATGTGTATGTGTATGTGTATGTGTATGTGTATGTTGTGTATGTGTATGTGTATGTGTATGTGTATGTGTATGTGTATGTGTATGTGTATGTGTATGTGTATGTGTATGTGTATGTGTATGTGTATGTGTATGTGTATGTATGTGTATGTGTATGTGTATGTGTATGTGTCTGTGTATGTGTATGTGTATGTGTATGTGTATGTGTATGTGTATGTGTATGTGTATGTGTATGTGTATGTGTATGTGTATGTGTATGTGTATGTGTATGTGTATGTGTATGTGTATGTGTATGTGTATGTGTATGTGTATGTGTATGTGTATGTAGGTATGTGTATGTGTATGTGTATGTGTATGTGTATGTGTATGTGTATGTGTATGTGTATGTGTATGTGTATGTGTATGTGTATGTGTATGTGTATGTGTATGTGTATGTGTATGTGTATGTGTATGTGTATGTGTATGTGTATGTGTATGTGTATGTGTATGTGTATGTGTATGTGTATGTGTATGTGTATGTGTATGTGTATGTGTATGTGTATGTGTATGTGTATGTGTATGTGTAGTGTATGTGTATGTGTATGTGTATGTGTATGTGTATGTGTATGTGTATGTGTATGTGTATGTGTATGTGTATGTGTATGATTGTAGTGTATGTGTATGTGTATGTGTATGTGTATGTGTATGTGTATGTGTATGTGTATGTGTATGTGTATGTGTATGTGTATGTGTATGTGTATGTGTATGTGTAATGTGTATGTGTATGTGTATGTGTATGTGTATGTGTATGTGTATGGTGTATGTGTATGTGTATGTGTATGTGATGTGTATGTGTATGTGTATGTGTATGTGTATGTGTATGTGTATGTGTATGTGTATGTGTATGTGTATGTGTATGTGTATGTGTATGTGTATGTGTATGTGTATGTGTATGTGTATGTGTATGTGTATGTGTATGTGTATGTGTATGTGTTGTGTATGTGTATGTGTATGTGTATGTGTATGTGTATGTGTATGTGTATGTGTATGTGTATGTGTATGTGTATGTGTATGTGTATGTGTATGTGTATGTGTATGTGTATGTGTATGTGTATGTGTATGTGTATGTGTATGTGTATGTGTATGTGTATGTGTATGTGTATGTGTATGTGTATGTGTATGTGTATGTGTATGTGTATGTGTATGTGTATGTGTATGTGTATGTGTATGTGTATGTGTATGTGTATGTGTATGTGTATGTGTATGTGTATGTGTATGTGTATGTGTATGTGTATGTGTTGTATGTGTATGTGTATGTGTATGTGTATGTGTATGTGTATGTGTATGTGTATGTGTATGTGTATGTGTATGTGTATGTGTATGTGTATGTGTATGTGTATGTGTATGTGTATGTGTATGTGTATGTGTATGTGTAGTGTATGTGTATGTGTATGTGTATGTGTATGTGTATGTGTATTGTATGTGTATGTGTATGTGTATGTGTATGTGTATGTGTATGTGTATGTGTATGTGTATGTGTATGTGTATGTGTATGTGTATGTGTATGTGTATGTGTATGTGTATGTGTATGTGTATGTGTATGTGTATGTGTATGTGTATGTGTATGTGTATGTGTATGTGTATGTGTATGTGTATGTGTATGTGTCTGTGTATGTGTATGTGTATGTGTATGTGTATGTGTATGTGTTGTGTATGTGTATGTGTATGTGTATGTATGTGTATGTGTATGTGTATGTGTATGTGTATGTGTATGTGTATGTGTATGTGTATGTGTATGTGTCTGTGTATGTGTATGTGTATGTGTATGTGTATGTGTATGTGTATGTGTATGTGTATGTGTATGTGTATGTGTCTGTGTATGTGTATGTGTATGTGTATGTGTATGTGTATGTGTATGTGTATGTGTATGTGATGTGTATGTGTATGTGTATGTGTATGTGTATGTGTATGTGTATGTGTATGTGTATGTGTATGTGTATGTGTATGTGTATGTGTATGTGTATGTGTATGTGTATGTGTATGTGTATGTGTATGTGTATGTGTATGTGTATGTGTATGTGTATGTGTATGTGTATGATGTTCATGTGTATGTGTATGTGTGTATGTGTATGTGTATGTGTATGTGTATGTGTATGGTGTATGTGTATGTGTATTGTATGTGTATGTGTATGTGTATGTGTATGTGTATGTGTATGTGTATGTGTATGTGTATGTGTATGTGTATGTGTATGTGTATGTGTATGTGTATGTGTATGTGTATGTGTATGTGTATGTGTATGTGTATGTGTATGTGTATGTGTCTGTGTATGTGTCTGTGTATGTGTATGTGTATGTGTCTGTGTATGTGTATGTGTATGTGTATGTGTATGTGTATGTGTATGTGTATGTGTATGTGTATGTGTATGTGTATGTGTATGTGTATGTGTATGTGTATGTGTATGTGTATGTGTATGTGTATGTGTATGTGTATGTGTATGTGTATGTGTATGTGTATGTGTATGTGTATGTGTATGTGTAGTGTATGTGTATGTGTATGTGTATGTGTATGTGTATGTGTATGTGTATGTGTATGTGTATGTGTATGTGTATGTGTCTGTGTATGTGTATGTGTATGTGTATGTGTATGTGTATGTGTATGTGTATGTGTAAGTGTATGTGTATGTGTATGTGTATGTGTATGTGTATGTGTATGTGTATGTGTATGTGTATGTGTATGTGTATGTGTATGTGTATGTGTATGTGTATGTGTATGTGTATGTGTATGTGTATGTGTATGTGTATGTGTATGTGTATGTGTATGTGTATGTGTATGTGTATGTGTATGTGTATGTGTCTGTGTATGTGTATGTGTATGTGTATGTGTATGTGTATGTGTATGTGTAGTGTATGTGTATGTGTATGTGTATGTGTATGTGTATGTGTATGTGTATGTGTATGTGTATGTGTATGTGTATGTGTATGTGTATGTGTATGTGTATGTGTATGTGTATGTGTATGTGTATGTGTATGTGTATGTGTATGTGTATGTGTATGTGTATGTGTATGTGTGTATGTGTATGTGTATGTGTATGTGTCTGTGTATGTGTATGTGTATGTGTATGTGTATGTGTATGTGTATGTGTATGTGTATGGTATGTGTATGTGTATGTGTATGTGTATGTGTATGTGTATGTGTATGTGTCTGTGTATGTGTATGTGTATGTGTATGTGTCTGTGTATGTGTATGTGTATGTGTATGTGTATGTGTATGTGTATGTGTATGTGTATGTGTATGTGTATGTGTATGTGTATGTGTATGTGTATGTGTATGTGTATGTGTATGTGTATGTGTATGTGTATGTGTATGTGTATGTGTATGTGTATGTGTATGTGTATGTGTATGTGTATGTGTATGTGTATGTGTATGTGTATGTGTATGTGTATGTGTATGTGTATGTGTATGTGTATGTGTATGTGTATGTGTCTGTGTATGTGTCTGTGTATGTGTATGTGTATGTGTATGTGTATGTGTATGTCTGTGTATGTGTATGTGTATGTGTATGTGTGTATGTGTATGTGTATGTGTATGTGTATGTGTATGTGTATGTGTATGTGTATGTGTATGTGTATGTGTATGTGTATGTGTAATGTGTATGGTATGTGTCTGTGTATGTGTATGTGTAGTGATGTGATGTGTATGTGTATGTGTATGTGTATGTGTCTGAGTATGTGTATGTGTATGTGTACTGTGTATGTGTATGTGTATGTGTATGTGTATGTGTATGTGTATGTGTATGTGTATGTGTATGTGTATGTGTATGTGTATGTGTATGTGTATGTGTATGTGTATGTGTATGTGTATGTGTATGTGTATGTGTATGTGTATGTGTATGTGTATGTGTATGTGTATGTGTATGTGTATGTGTATGTGTCTGTGTATGTGTCTGTGTATGTGTATGTGTGATGTGTATGTGTATGTGTAAGTGTATGTGTATGTGTATGTGTATGTGTATGTGTATGTGTATGTGTATGTGTATGTGTATGTGTATGTGTATGTGTATGTGTATGTGTATGTGTATGTGTATGTGTATGTGTATGTGTATGTGTCAGTGTATGTGTATGTGTATGTGTATGTGTATGTGTATGTGTATGTGTATGTGTATGTGTATGTGTATGTGTATGTGTATGTGTATGTGTAAGTGTATGTGTATGTGTATGTGTGTGTATGTGTATGTGTATGTGTATGTGTATGTGTATGTGTATGTGTATGTGTATGTGTATGTGTATGTGTATGTGTATGTGTCTGTGTATGTGTATGTGTATGTGTATGTGTATGTGTATGTGTATGTGTATGTGTATGTGTATGTGTATGTGTATGTGTATGTGTAGTGTATGTGTATGTGTATGTGTATGTGTATGTGTATGTGTATGTGTATGTGTATGTGTATGTGTATGTGTATGTGTAAGTGTATGTGTATGTGTATGTGTATGTGTATGTGTATGTGTATGTGTATGTGTATGTGTATGTGTATGTGTATGTGTATGTGTATGTGTATGTGTATGTGTATGTGTATGTGTATGTGATGTGTATGTGTATGTGTATGTGTATGTGTATGTGTATGTGTATGGTGTATGTGTATGTGTATGTGTATGTGTATGTGTATGTGTATGTGTATGTGTATGTGTATGTGTATGTGTATGTGTATGTGTATGTGTATGTGTATGTGTATGTGTATGTGTATGTGTATGTGTATGTGTATGTGTATGTGTATGTGTATGTGTATGTGTATGTGAATGTGTATGTGTATGTGTATGTGTATGTGTATGTGTATGTGTATGTGTATGTGTATGTGTATGGCTGTATGTGTATGTGTATGTGTATGTGTATGTGTATGTGTATGTGTATGTGTATGTGTATGTGTATGTGTATGTGTATGTGTATGTGTATGTGTATGTGTCTGTGTATGTGTATGTGTATGTGTATGTGTATGTGATGTGTATGTGTATGTGTATGTGTATGTGTATGTGTATGTGTATGTGTATGTGTATGTGTATGTGTATGTGTATGTGTATGTGTATGTGTATGTGTATGTGTATGTGTATGTGTATGTGTATGTGTATGTGTATGTGTATGTGTATGTGTATGTGTATGTGTATGTGTATGTGTAGTGTATGTGTATGTGTATGTGTATGTGTATGTGTATGTGTATGTGTATGTGTATGTGTATGTGTATGTGTATGTGTATGTGTATGTGTATGTGTATGTGTATGTGTATGTGTATGTGTATGTGTATGTGTATGTGTATGTGTATGTGTATGTGTATGGTGTATGTGTATGTGTATGTGTATGAGTATGTGTATGTGTATGTGTATGTGTATGTGTATGTGTATGTGTATGTGTGTATGTGTATGTGTATGTGTATGGTATGTGTATGTGTATGTGTATGTGTATGTGTATGTGTATGTGTATGTGTATGTGTATGTGTATGTGTATGTGTATGTGTATGTGTATGTGTATGTGTATGTGTATGTGTATGGTGTATGTGTATGTGTATGTGTATGTGTATGTGTATGTGTATGTGTATGTGTATGTGTATGTGTATGTGTAGTGTATGTGTATGTGTATGTGTATGTGTATGTGTATGTGTATGTGTATGTGTATGTGTATGTGTATGTGTATGTGTATGTGTATGTGTATGTGTATGTGTATGTGTATGTGTATGTGTATGTGTATGTGTATGTGTATGTGTATGTGTATGTGTATGTGTATGTGTATGTGTATGTGTATGTGTATGTGTATGTGTATGTGTCTGTGTATGTGTATGTGTATGTGTATGTGTATGTGTATGTGTATGTGTATGTGTATGTGTATGTGTATGTGTATGTGTATGTGTATGTGTATGTGTATGTGTATGTGTATGTGTATGTGTATGTGTATGTGTATGTGTATGTGTATGTGTATGTGTATGTGTATGTATGTGTATGTGTATGTGTATGTGTATGTGTATGTGTATGTGTATGTGTATGTGTATGTGTATGTGTATGTGTATGTGTATGTGTATGTGTAAGTGTATGTGTATGTGTATGTGTATGTGTATGTGTATGTGTATGTGTATGTGTATGTGTATGTGTATGTGTATGTGTCTGTGTATGTGTATGTGTATGTGTATGTGTATGTGTATGTGTATGTGTATGTGTATGTGTATGTGTATGTGTATGTGTATGTGTATGTGTATGTGTATGTGTATGTGTATGTGTATGTGTATGTGTATGTGTATGTGTATGTGTGATGTGTATGTGTATGTGTATGTGTATGTGTATGTGTATGTGTTTGTATGTGTATGTGTATGTGTCTGTGTATGTGTATGTGTATGTGTATGTGTATGTGTATGTGTATGTGTATGTGTATGTGTATGTGTATGTGTATGTGTATGGTATGTGTATGTGTATGTGTATGTGTATGTGTATGTGTATGTGTATGGTGTGTATGTGTATGTGTATGTGTATGTGTATGTGTATGTGTATGTGTATGTGATGTGTATGTGTCTGTGTATGTGTATGTGTATGTGTATGTGTAATGTGTATGTGTATGTGTATGTGTATGTGTATGTGTATGTGTATGTGTATGTGTATGTGTATGTGTATGTAAGTGTTGTGTATGTGTATGTGTATGTGTATGTGTATGTGTATGTGTATGTGTATGTGTCTGTGTCTGTGTATGTGTATGTGTATGTGTAGTGTGTATGTGTAATGTGTATGTGTATGTGTGTGTGTGTATGTGTATGTGTCTGTGTATGTGTATGTGTATGTGTATGTGTATGTGTATGTGTATGTGTATGTGTATGTGTATGTGTATGTGTATGTGTATGTGTATGTGTATGTGTATGTGTATGTGTATGTGTATGTGTCTGTGTATGTGTATGTGTGTATGTGTATGTGTATGTGTATGTGTATGTGTATGTGTATGTGTATGTGTATGTGTAGGTATGTGTATGTGTATGTGTATGTGTATGTGTATGTGTATGTGTATGTGTATGTGTATGTGTATGTGTATGTGTATGTATGTGTATGTGTATGTGTATGTGTATGTGTATGTGTATGTGTATGTGTATGTGATATGTGTATGTGTATGTGTATGTGTATGTGTATGTGTATGTGTATGTGTATGTGTATGTGTATGTGTATGTGTATGTTGTGTATGTGTATGTGTATGTGTATGTGTATGTGTATGTGTATGTGTATGTGTATGTGTATGTGGGTGCGTTAAATTTTACCACAACAAGTTCCACTGGCCTATTCGTTTCCTTTTTTCCATTTTTCACCCCTCCTTCTCGTTGGTTCTCCAAAATGCTGGCAGAGTAGAGAGTGCGCTTGGCCATCAGCAGGAAGCCCGCTCCAAAAGCATTTTGGAAAGACAACACAAGCAGGTCTCAATACAAATGTTGTGAAAGACAATCACAACTTTCTAACGTGCGACAGTTGGTCCACGAGATGACCGAACATAAATGTGCGACAGGCCGTCCACAAATCCGTCCTAGATGAAGCTGTTGAGTTCAAAGTCCAGCCAACGTTTGAAATGGCCGAGAGCCCAACCTAGCGTGTCTTCAACACAAAGAAAAGAAAAATGACTTGCATCTATTTCCCTTAAATTCAATCTGCACGAAGACCTACAATATTTTAATCTTTAAGATGTAAAGAAAAACAATCGGGTTAGCCTTCGGATCTTTTCTCGCAAGGCGAGTGGGAAAGGACAGAGAATTTACTTGCTCGAAAGATTTTCCTCCATATTGTAGTCTGGGCATGGGACGGGGTCTTTGTCGAGTTTATAAATGATTTTTCGCTTTTTCTCTTGAAAAGTTGGGATTGCCAAGAATGGGTCTGAACTCGTCCATTGAGCTACTCTTGTTGCAAATATCACCATTAGCCAGGGATATTTTGCATAATTCGAATGCGTGGCTTGGGTTCAACAACGGTACACACTCTCACCAATGATACGAAGTGTTGAAGCTCGCCCGTGACAGAACACCACCACAGACATTGGCTAAAAAGAGAAGAACATATTTTGGATATGGCTAAATGGACGAGAAAAGTCAGCCATTTTGGACTTTTGGGTCACTTTTTGGTTTTCGACTAAAAGGCTGAGACAGAAAAAATTTAAGAGTTAGCGAAAAATCATTTTTCGAGTTGATTACGTTTATTCTGAGTTTATAATAAATCTTAACGTAGAGATTTTGGCAGATAAGGCCAACGAGTTTATTTTGTGTGATTATTTTGTTAGTGAGGAAGATCTTTCGGGAGGAAATATCTCAGGCTCTGGAGAAAGGATCCTTATAGGCAGATAAGTACCCTTTTTCATTCTTTTCGTTTTGTCCCAGGACAGTATTTTGCGTGTTTTGATAGTTGTGTTATTCTGGCCAAAAGTGGCAGAAACTTGTTTATTGTGGAGTCTTTGTGCATCCGTCGTCTATCCCGAGATTGCGGGACTCGCGACCCAATTTTTACTTTCATTAATTTTCATAGTCAACCCCGTCATTTTTCTCTCCTTTGTGTCTTTTGTGACACTAAATAAAACTATTAATTGTACCTACCAATTTTGTTCATTTCCATAATATATCTATTTTATCTTTTGATTTGGCCTTCCGCCATCTCTTATAAACCATTCATTGTAAATTTTTGTTTACGAAAAAATTTAGGGTTTTTTACCTATACTGAAAGGTTTCCCTAATAAATCATTTGAATTTCCTATTTGGAAAAATAACTCGTTCTTTTTATTCCATTGTAATTCTTCTTTTCAGTTTTATGACGGTTTGGTAATTCCTGAGAAAATTACCTGGCGCCTAACATAATTTCTAGTACACCCTGTACGAAGATTTGATCTTGATTCGTCTTCCGTTTATTTTTTTTTTTTTTCAGAAATTCTAAATTTTATTGATACGATCAATAAAATAATTATTCATCGATCAAACCCACCCCCTTCTGAGCGAACCGGCAAGCCACCTATCGAACGGTGCTAATCTCGATTTACAGACCTACTTGTGCGAACGGAACTAAATTTGACATTTCTTTTTTTATCAATCATCTTCATTGTTCATTCAACGAAAATACTCATCGCGGCACGACGGGTGTGTGCATTTGTTTTGTTTTGCGTTAGTAAATAATTATTGTTTTCTTGGATTCGATAAATCCATAGTCCGCGGTTTTATAGTACGTTCAAAATTAACCATCCTAAAGTTAAATTTATTTGTTCGCGTGTAGATTCATTTATAAATAAAAAGTAAATCGTGATAATTGGCGCAGCCAACGTGGAGCCAAGATCGTAGAAGGAATTTCTGTTTGTTTGTGTCGACTCTGTGTTGTGTTTTAGGAAAGTTGTTCTGTTTTTTTTATAATCAAAATCCTATAAAAAAGAATATTATACTTGGAGTGGTTTTTTTTTTAACAGGCAGCAGCAGCAGGCAGCAGTTTTTTTTTATCAACAAAGTTTTTGTGTGCGGAGTTTTGGAGGAAAAGTGTATAGCAGTGACCAGAGAAGCAGAGATAAAAATATATAAGAGGAAAGTGTTGCGGGTGGCAAGGATTTGGTGAGAGTTCAATTATTTCTCTTTTGTTAATTTGTTAATTTCGTACTTCACAATTGAGATTGAACATTTCAATTGTTCAATTTCATTTGAAAGAAGTTTTTTTTTTTGCATATATTTTTTTTCAATTAACATTTTTTTTATTATTTTGGGGTGACTATTGTCATCTCTTTCTTTTTGGTGAAAATTTTCTTTTAGTTTGTTAGAATCAATTGCGAGTGAGTAGGTAGTTTTCAGTGTTACCACTTTATGCGTTTTTTTTTTTTGTTTGTGTTGATTTTTTTTTGATACTTTTTTTTAGTATTTTTTTTTTAAATTTTTATTTTCGATTATTGTCCTGAATATTCTTTGGGAACAAATATTTTTCTTTATTCGTCTTAGATATATTTTTTTTTGTTAATTCGTAGTTTTTGATATTTTTTTTTAAATCGGTAATTTCAAAGTGTTTTTTTTTTCAAAGTTTTGATTTTAATTGGACAGGAATAGGCTTTTTGATTTTAAGTTTTTTTTTTAGTTGATTAAAAGTTTTAAAGGGTGTTTCAGGTGTCCTACTTTTTCTTTGCGTTTATTTAATTTTTATTTATATTTTTCATTAAATTTCTTTTTTTAGTTAATTTGTTTTGTTACGTTATTAGGAGTTTTGACCATTGGTTTTTTTTTTTCATTGTTTTTTAAAGTTTTGATTTGTTTTAAATCTTCAATTATGGATATTAATAGGTTGTGTCAGGATGAGCTTTATTATGAAATGCTCAGTAGAGGGTTAGAGAAAGGGACGGTTGACGTTATGAGATCGTCACTGCGATCAGCTCGCATGCTGGAACGCAGGGGTTCGGTGGAGACATTTAATAAATATCCATTTTCGTATATTGAGGATAGGGATGCAGTGCAGGAAAAGATTAGTGAGATTAGGACTCTTCTTAAGGATCAACCAAGAAATCCGAAGTCTCCGGAATTCTTGAAGATCCTTACCAAAATCGAATGGGCATTGAATAGGATAGGAAGAGCACCAGCAGAGGGGGATGAAGAGTTAGGAGAGCAAAAATCTCTCAGATTAGAGCTTTTGCTACTCTTATCGAAATTGCAAGGGGACGAAGAAAAAATTCTTATGGATGGACAGGCATCGACCTCAGGCGCAGGTCAGCTGAATCAGGGCTCGATTCAGCAAACGAGGGAAATTGTACCCCCGCCGATTCGCGACGATTTAAGTAGGGTTAGTTTAGGTGGTAGTTTAGGGTTTTCAGGTTCTCAAGAACGATGTTCGGAAAGGATTTGTAGGTGGAATGTTCAGTTCACTGGGGAGCGCTGTGGTACATCAGTGAACTCATTCCTTGAGAGGGTCGAAGAACTAAGTTTAGCTCGGGGGGTTTCGGAAACGCAGTTGTTCCATTCAGTAGTTGACCTTCTTACAGGTCAAGCTCTACTTTGGTATAGGTCGGTTAGGGAGGACATTTCAAACTGGCAAGAATTTGTAGATGCTTTAAAGTATGAATTCTTGCCAGCGAATTATGATGATCTGTTGTTAGAACAAATCAATCGTAGGACCCAAGGGAAGGAGGAGTCGTATGGAGCATATTTAGCTACCATGAGGACCATGTTTAAGAGGTTAGGAGAACCACTTTCAGAACGGAGGAAAGTGGCGATTTTGTTAAAGAATTTGGACCCTTTCTATCAAAAACAGATTGGTTTTAATAAACCACAATCCGTCAAAGATTTGGCTAGTTTAGGTAGGGATTTAGAAACTCTTAGGGCTAATGTTGAAAATTTCGAACCTCCGGCGAGAGGCAGGAATTGTGTAGAACCAGAATTTGGTTATACTGCAGTTTCGGCAGTGCAACCCAAAGTGGCAGTCGTCAGTAGGGACGAACAGCCCAACAGAGCGGTGGAACCTAGTAGGTCGCAGCCTAATAGATCCACACAATCTGATGGAACTATTAGGTGTTTCAATTGTGGGAAGCCAGGTCATTTTTCCAGTAGGTGTTCCGCTCCTAGGAGATGTTTTGGTTGTGGGGCTGAAGGGGTTAGTAAAAGCAATTGCCGACGGTGTTCGGGAAATGCTCAAAGGGCTCGCGCGCCAGCAGGGCGGGAGTTCCGCAGAAATTAGGACGGTTGCCTGCTGGTAACCAGTCGGTGGACCAAATTCATTTGGATTTTACTTTGGAGGCAAACGGGGATGATAGGAGACCCTATTTAGGAGTTAGTATTTATGGTACTAGATTTTTAGGTTTGTTAGATTCAGGAGCTTCTAGAACCATAATAGGTAGGGATGGATGGAGAGTTCTCCAAGAGTTAGGACTTACCTCAAATAAAGGCACTGTTAGTTCGGTATTCTTAGCCGATGGAGCAGGTGTTGAGGTCGTAGGAAGTGTTAGCTTACCGATAGAAGTAGAAGATAAGGTAGTCTTAATAGACTGTCTTATTATACCATCTCTGACACATACCGTGATCCTAGGTGCAGATTTTTGGGCACTCTCTGGGATCGTCCCGGATTTGAGATCACGTATGTGGAATTTTTCGGACCAAGCTCAAGTGGTTTCGATTTGTTCTATTACAGAACGTTCAGAGTTGGACAGTAGGGAAATTAAACAGTTAGACAATTTAGTTGAAGAAGCTTTTAGGAAGATGCCAGAAGGTTTAGGTTGTACCACTATGGTGGAACATAAGATTAGGACGTCGGCGGAACCGATTAAACAACGGTATTATCCGGTTTCTCCGGCAATGCAGGAACACATAGATAGGGAATTAAACGAAATGTTAGAAGCAGGGGTAATTGAGAGGTCCAATAGTTCTTGGTCATCTCCAATACTCCTAGTTAAAAAGAAGGATGGGTCTTTTAGATTTTGTGTAGATTATAGGAAGCTAAATAAAAATACAGATAGAGATGCTTATCCACTGCCTTATATTAATGCTATTTTAGACAGGCTTCGAGGCGCGAGGTTCTTGTCTTCGCTTGACATTAAGTCAGCTTACTGGCAGATTCCCATGGAAGAGGAATCTAAAGCCTTTACAGCCTTCACGGTCCCTGGTCGGGGTCTCTTTCAATTTAGAAGGATGCCTTTCGGTCTTCACAATTCGCCTGCGACATGGCAGAGGTTTATCGACACAGTTTTGGGTGCCGACCTCGAGCCATTCGTTTTCGTCTATTTAGACGACATAATCATCATTGCAGAGACTTTTGAGAAGCATCTCGAAATTCTGAGTGAGGTTATGAAAAGGTTGAGTGAAGCAGGGTTGAAGGTCAGTAGGGAGAAATGTAACTTTTGCATACCATCGCTGAAGTTCTTAGGGTATATTGTGGATCGGAATGGGCTTCATGTAGACCCAGAAAAAGTGGAAAGCATGGTTAGGATTGCAGCACCGAAGAATGTTAAGGAGATTAGGAGTTTCATAGGGACAGTTTCTTGGTACCGACGTTTTGTACCGAATTTTGCTGAATTACTTCGGCCACTGTCAGATTTGTTAAAGAAAGGTAGGAAATTTACTTGGACAGAAGAGTGTGAGGCTAGCTTTAGGAAGGCAAAAGAGTGTTTGGTGACAGCACCCATACTTACTTGCCCAGATTTTAAACGACCTTTTGTCGTACAAACAGACGCTTCTGACTACGGTATCGGTGCAGTTTTGTCTCAAAACTTTGATGAAGGGGAAAAGGTTGTCTGTTACCTTAGTAGGTCTTTAAATAGGAGTGAACGCAATTATAGTACAACAGAGAAGGAATGTTTGGCCGTACTATGGGCGGTTGAGAAGTTGCGACCATACATCGAGGGTGCTCGGTTTACGGTCGTGACTGATCATTATTCCCTGGTATGGTTGAGCAACCTTAAAGATCCACAGGGTAGATTAGCACGTTGGGCAGTTAGGCTTCAACAATTCGACTTCGAAATTATCCATCGAAAGGGGAAGGAGCATGTAGTTCCAGACATGCTATCTCGAGGAGTCCCGGAGTTAGCCGAGATCTCAGAAGAGGATACCGACCCTTGGATAATTAAAATGAAGTCAGCAGTTAATTCTAACCCGTTAGCTTATCCAGCCTGGAGAATTGAACATGGTCATTTGTTCAAATTTATAAAGGTCAACCACATTGTCGTTCACGAAAATAATCAGGAATGGAAGAGGGTTTTAGGGAAGCAGGAAAGATTAAAAATTTTACAGGAGTTTCATGATGGTCCTCTAGCGGGACACATGGGAGTTAGAAAAACTTTTGCCAGGATCGGGTCAAAATTTTATTGGCCTAAGATGAGAGGTGATATCACCAAATATGTTAGGAATTGTAGAGTTTGCCAACAGGTGAAACCGGTGAATGAGAAGCCAGCTGGGTTAATGTCGGAAAGAGTAGGGATTACTTCACCATGGGAAATGATCTGTGTAGATCTTGTAGGTCCGCTCCCAAAGTCGAGTAGGGGTTTCATTTATATTCTCACCGTCGTTGATTATTTTACTAAATTTCCACTTCTTTTTGCGTTGAGGTCTGCTACTGCGAAAGCAATTTGTAGGGAACTTGAGGAAAATGTTTTTCTTTTATTTGGCACCCCGAGGGTGGTCGTATGTGACAACGGCCCGCAATTCCGATCAAAGGAATTGAAAACGCTTTGCCAAGCGTACGCGTCACGTTTGAACTTTACAGCTCATTATCATCCACAGGCAAATCCTGCGGAAAGAATCAATCAAATAATCAAGACGACATTAAGAGCTTACGTCAGTGAGAATCACCGAGTTTGGGACTCACAACTTTCGAAGGTTGCGTGCGCTATTCGCACGTCACAACACGAAGTACTGGGAGTATCCCCGTACTTCGCAAATTTTGGGAGGGAGATGGTAACTTCTGGTCAAGAAGTACCAAAAGTTGGAGATTCGTCGGAAACTGTTCAAGATCTAGGGGAGATCGAAGAACGTTTCAAAAAGCTAAGGATTGATATTGGCAAAAAGCTTCAGGCTGCAAGCCACAAATCTGCTCAAGCTTACAATTTACGTCGGAGGGATGTTCAATACCGTCCCGGCGATTTTGTATGGCGCAGAAACTTTTCTCTTTCGGATGCCGCGAATTATTATGCAGCCAAGTTAGCACCGAAGTTTGTCGGTCCGTTAAAAATTAAGAAGCGTGTGTCACCTTGGACATACATTTTAGAAGATGATAAAGGTAAAGAGTGCGGGAAATGGCACGCTAAAGATTTAAAACCGTTTTCAGATGCATCCAATACTTAACGTAATTTTGTATTTTTTTTTCTCTCAGTTTTTTTTTACTTTTTCGCTTAAATTTTCTTTTTCTTTTCTGATGGAAATCCTTTGTTTCTTTTTCCTCATCCTTGGTTCTTCTTCAGAAATGATTTACAGTTCTTTCGAAATGTAAAGTCATTTCTTGGGAGGTAAGGGTGGGATTTGTTGCGGTAAATTTTACCACAACAAGTTCCACTGGCCTATTCGTTTCCTTTTTTCCATTTTTCACCCCTCCTTCTCGTTGGTTCTCCAAAATGCTGGCAGAGTAGAGAGTGCGCTTGGCCATCAGCAGGAAGCCCGCTCCAAAAGCATTTTGGAAAGACAACACAAGCAGGTCTCAATACAAATGTTGTGAAAGACAATCACAACTTTCTAACGTGCGACAGTTGGTCCACGAGATGACCGAACATAAATGTGCGACAGGCCGTCCACAAATCCGTCCTAGATGAAGCTGTTGAGTTCAAAGTCCAGCCAACGTTTGAAATGGCCGAGAGCCCAACCTAGCGTGTCTTCAACACAAAGAAAAGAAAAATGACTTGCATCTATTTCCCTTAAATTCAATCTGCACGAAGACCTACAATATTTTAATCTTTAAGATGTAAAGAAAAACAATCGGGTTAGCCTTCGGATCTTTTCTCGCAAGGCGAGTGGGAAAGGACAGAGAATTTACTTGCTCGAAAGATTTTCCTCCATATTGTAGTCTGGGCATGGGACGGGGTCTTTGTCGAGTTTATAAATGATTTTTCGCTTTTTCTCTTGAAAAGTTGGGATTGCCAAGAATGGGTCTGAACTCGTCCATTGAGCTACTCTTGTTGCAAATATCACCATTAGCCAGGGATATTTTGCATAATTCGAATGCGTGGCTTGGGTTCAACAACGGTACACACTCTCACCAATGATACGAAGTGTTGAAGCTCGCCCGTGACAGAACACCACCACAGACATTGGCTAAAAAGAGAAGAACATATTTTGGATATGGCTAAATGGACGAGAAAAGTCAGCCATTTTGGACTTTTGGGTCACTTTTTGGTTTTCGACTAAAAGGCTGAGACAGAAAAAATTTAAGAGTTAGCGAAAAATCATTTTTCGAGTTGATTACGTTTATTCTGAGTTTATAATAAATCTTAACGTAGAGATTTTGGCAGATAAGGCCAACGAGTTTATTTTGTGTGATTATTTTGTTAGTGAGGAAGATCTTTCGGGAGGAAATATCTCAGGCTCTGGAGAAAGGATCCTTATAGGCAGATAAGTACCCTTTTTCATTCTTTTCGTTTTGTCCCAGGACAGTATTTTGCGTGTTTTGATAGTTGTGTTATTCTGGCCAAAAGTGGCAGAAACTTGTTTATTGTGGAGTCTTTGTGCATCCGTCGTCTATCCCGAGATTGCGGGACTCGCGACCCAATTTTTACTTTCATTAATTTTCATAGTCAACCCCGTCATTTTTCTCTCCTTTGTGTCTTTTGTGACACTAAATAAAACTATTAATTGTACCTACCAATTTTGTTCATTTCCATAATATATCTATTTTATCTTTTGATTTGGCCTTCCGCCATCTCTTATAAACCATTCATTGTAAATTTTTGTTTACGAAAAAATTTAGGGTTTTTTACCTATACTGAAAGGTTTCCCTAATAAATCATTTGAATTTCCTATTTGGAAAAATAACTCGTTCTTTTTATTCCATTGTAATTCTTCTTTTCAGTTTTATGACGGTTTGGTAATTCCTGAGAAAATTACCTGGCGCCTAACATAATTTCTAGTACACCCTGTACGAAGATTTGATCTTGATTCGTCTTCCGTTTATTTTTTTTTTTTTCAGAAATTCTAAATTTTATTGATACGATCAATAAAATAATTATTCATCGATCAAACCCACCCCCTTCTGAGCGAACCGGCAAGCCACCTATCGAACGGTGCTAATCTCGATTTACAGACCTACTTGTGCGAACGGAACTAAATTTGACATTTCTTTTTTTATCAATCATCTTCATTGTTCATTCAACGAAAATACTCATCGCGGCACGACGGGTGTGTGCATTTGTTTTGTTTTGCGTTAGTAAATAATTATTGTTTTCTTGGATTCGATAAATCCATAGTCCGCGGTTTTATAGTACGTTCAAAATTAACCATCCTAAAGTTAAATTTATTTGTTCGCGTGTAGATTCATTTATAAATAAAAAGTAAATCGTGATAATGTGTATGTGTATGTGTATGTGTATGTGTATGTGTATGTGTATGTGTATGTGTATGTGTATGTGTATGTGTATGTGTATGTGTATGTGTATGTGTATGTGTATGTGTATGTGTATGTGTATGTGTATGTGTATGTGTATGTGTATGGTGTATGTGTATGTGTATGTGTATGTGTATGTGTATGTGTGTGTATCATTATCATTATCATTATCATTATCATTATCATTATCATTATCATTATCATTATCATTATCATTATCATTATCATTATCATTATCATTATCATTATCATTATCATTATCATTATCATTATCATTATCATTATCATTATCATTATCATTATCATTATCATTATCATTATCATTATCATTATCATTATCATTATCATTATCATTATCATTATCATTATCATTATCATTATCATTATCATTATCATTATCATTATCATTATCATTATCATTATCATTATCATTATCATTATCATTATCATTATCATTATCATTATCATTATCATTATCATTATCATTATCATTATCATTATCATTATCATTATCATTATCATTATCATTATCATTATCATTATCATTATCATTATCATTATCATTATCATTATCATTATCATTATCATTATCATTATCATTATCATTATCATTATCATTATCATTATCATTATCATTATCATTATCATTATCATTATCATTATCATTATCATTATCATTATCATTATCATTATCATTATCATTATCATTATCATTATCATTATCATTATCATTATCATTATCATTATCATTATCATTATCATTATCATTATCATTATCATTATCATTATCATTATCATTATCATTATCATTATCATTATCATTATCATTATCATTATCATTATCATTATCATTATCATTATCATTATCATTATCATTATCATTATCATTATCATTATCATTATCATTATCATTGTCATTATCATTATCATTATCATTATCATTATCATTATCATTATCATTATCATTATCATTATCATTATCATTATCATTATCATTATCATTATCATTATCATTATCATTATCATTATCATTATCATTATCATTATCATTATCATTATCATTATCATTATCATTATCATTATCATTATCATTATCATTATCATTATCATTATCATTATCATTATCATTATCATTATCATTATCATTATCATTATCATTATCATTATCATTATCATTATCATTATCATTATCATTATCATTATCATTATCATTATCATTATCATTATCATTATCATTATCATTATCATTATCATTATCATTATCATTATCATTATCATTATCATTATCATTATCATTATCATTATCATTATCATTATCATTATCATTATCATTATCATTATCATTATCATTATCATTATCATTATCATTATCATTATCATTATCATTATCATTATCATTATCATTATCATTATCATTATCATTATCATTATCATTATCATTATCATTATCATTATCATTATCATTATCATTATCATTATCATTATCATTATCATTATCATTATCATTATCATTATCATTATCATTATCATTATCATTATCATTATCATTATCATTATCATTATCATTATCATTATCATTATCATTATCATTATCATTATCATTATCATTATCATTATCATTATCATTATCATTATCATTATCATTATCATTATCATTATCATTATCATTATCATTATCATTATCATTATCATTATCATTATCATTATCATTATCATTATCATTATCATTATCATTATCATTATCATTATCATTATCATTATCATTATCATTATCATTATCATTATCATTATCATTATCATTATCATTATCATTATCATTATCATTATCATTATCATTATCATTATCATTATCATTATCATTATCATTATCATTATCATTATCATTATCATTATCATTATCATTATCATTATCATTATCATTATCATTATCATTATCATTATCATTATCATTATCATTATCATTATCATTATCATTATCATTATCATTATCATTATCATTATCATTATCATTATCATTATCATTATCATTATCATTATCATTATCATTATCATTATCATTATCATTATCATTATCATTATCATTATCATTATCATTATCATTATCATTATCATTATCATTATCATTATCATTATCATTATCATTATCATTATCATTATCATTATCATTATCATTATCATTATCATTATCATTATCATTATCATTATCATTATCATTATCATTATCATTATCATTATCATTATCATTATCATTATCATTATCATTATCATTATCATTATCATTATCATTATCATTATCATTATCATTATCATTATCATTATCATTATCATTATCATTATCATTATCATTATCATTATCATTATCATTATCATTATCATTATCATTATCATTATCATTATCATTATCATTATCATTATCATTATCATTATCATTATCATTATCATTATCATTATCATTATCATTATCATTATCATTATCATTATCATTATCATTATCATTATCATTATCATTATCATTATCATTATCATTATCATTATCATTATCATTATCATTATCATTATCATTATCATTATCATTATCATTATCATTATCATTATCATTATCATTATCATTATCATTATCATTATCATTATCATTATCATTATCATTATCATTATCATTATCATTATCATTATCATTATCATTATCATTATCATTATCATTATCATTATCATTATCATTATCATTATCATTATCATTATCATTATCATTATCATTATCATTATCATTATCATTATCATTATCATTATCATTATCATTATCATTATCATTATCATTATCATTATCATTATCATTATCATTATCATTATCATTATCATTATCATTATCATTATCATTATCATTATCATTATCATTATCATTATCATTATCATTATCATTATCATTATCATTATCATTATCATTATCATTATCATTATCATTATCATTATCATTATCATTATCATTATCATTATCATTATCATTATCATTATCATTATCATTATCATTATCATTATCATTATCATTATCATTATCATTATCATTATCATTATCATTATCATTATCATTATCATTATCATTATCATTATCATTATCATTATCATTATCATTATCATTATCATTATCATTATCATTATCATTATCATTATCATTATCATTATCATTATCATTATCATTATCATTATCATTATCATTATCATTATCATTATCATTATCATTATCATTATCATTATCATTATCATTATCATTATCATTATCATTATCATTATCATTATCATTATCATTATCATTATCATTATCATTATCATTATCATTATCATTATCATTATCATTATCATTATCATTATCATTATCATTATCATTATCATTATCATTATCATTATCATTATCATTATCATTATCATTATCATTATCATTATCATTATCATTATCATTATCATTATCATTATCATTATCATTATCATTATCATTATCATTATCATGATCATTATCATTATCATTATCATTATCATTATCATTATCATTATCATTATCATTATCATTATCATTATCATTATCATTATCATTATCATTATCATTATCATTATCATTATCATTATCATTATCATTATCATTATCATTATCATTATCATTATCATTATCATTATCATTATCATTATCATTATCATTATCATTATCATTATCATTATCATTATCATTATCATTATCATTATCATTATCATTATCATTATCATTATCATTATCATTATCATTATCATTATCATTATCATTATCATTATCATTATCATTATCATTATCATTATCATTATCATTATCATTATCATTATCATTATCATTATCATTATCATTATCATTATCATTATCATTATCATTATCATTATCATTATCATTATCATTATCATTATCATTATCATTATCATTATCATTATCATTATCATTATCATTATCATTATCATTATCATTATCATTATCATTATCATTATCATTATCATTATCATTATCATTATCATTATCATTATCATTATCATTATCATTATCATTATCATTATCATTATCATTATCATTATCATTATCATTATCATTATCATTATCATTATCATTATCATTATCATTATCATTATCATTATCATTATCATTATCATTATCATTATCATTATCATTATCATTATCATTATCATTATCATTATCATTATCATTATCATTATCATTATCATTATCATTATCATTATCATTATCATTATCATTATCATTATCATTATCATTATCATTATCATTATCATTATCATTATCATTATCATTATCATTATCATTATCATTATCATTATCATTATCATTATCATTATCATTATCATTATCATTATCATGATCATTATCATTATCATTATCATTATCATTATCATTATCATTATCATTATCATTATCATTATCATTATCATTATCATTATCATTATCATTATCATTATCATTATCATTATCATTATCATTATCATTATCATTATCATTATCATTATCATTATCATTATCATTATCATTATCATTATCATTATCATTATCATTATCATTATCATTATCATTATCATTATCATTATCATTATCATTATCATTATCATTATCATTATCATTATCATTATCATTATCATTATCATTATCATTATCATTATCATTATCATTATCATTATCATTATCATTATCATTATCATTATCATTATCATTATCATTATCATTATCATTATCATTATCATTATCATTATCATTATCATTATCATTATCATTATCATTATCATTATCATTATCATTATCATTATCATTATCATTATCATTATCATTATCATTATCATTATCATTATCATTATCATTATCATTATCATTATCATTATCATTATCATTATCATTATCATTATCATTATCATTATCATTATCATTATCATTATCATTATCATTATCATTATCATTATCATTATCATTATCATTATCATTATCATTATCATTATCATTATCATTATCATTATCATTATCATTATCATTATCATTATCATTATCATTATCATTATCATTATCATTATCATTATCATTATCATTATCATTATCATTATCATTATCATTATCATTATCATTATCATTATCATTATCATTATCATTATCATTATCATTATCATTATCATTATCATTATCATTATCATTATCATTATCATTATCATTATCATTATCATTATCATTATCATTATCATTATCATTATCATTATCATTATCATTATCATTATCATTATCATTATCATTATCATTATCATTATCATTATCATTATCATTATCATTATCATTATCATTATCATTATCATTATCATTATCATTATCATTATCATTATCATTATCATTATCATTATCATTATCATTATCATTATCATTATCATTATCATTATCATTATCATTATCATTATCATTATCATTATCATTATCATTATCATTATCATTATCATTATCATTATCATTATCATTATCATTATCATTATCATTATCATTATCATTATCATTATCATTATCATTATCATTATCATTATCATTATCATTATCATTATCATTATCATTATCATTATCATTATCATTATCATTATCATTATCATTATCATTATCATTATCATTATCATTATCATTATCATTATCATTATCATTATCATTATCATTATCATTATCATTATCATTATCATTATCATTATCATTATCATTATCATTATCATTATCATTATCATTATCATTATCATTATCATTATCATTATCATTATCATTATCATTATCATTATCATTATCATTATCATTATCATTATCATTATCATTATCATTATCATTATCATTATCATTATCATTATCATTATCATTATCATTATCATTATCATTATCATTATCATTATCATTATCATTATCATTATCATTATCATTATCATTATCATTATCATTATCATTATCATTATCATTATCATTATCATTATCATTATCATTATCATTATCATTATCATTATCATTATCATTATCATTATCATTATCATTATCATTATCATTATCATTATCATTATCATTATCATTATCATTATCATTATCATTATCATTATCATTATCATTATCATTATCATTATCATTATCATTATCATTATCATTATCATTATCATTATCATTATCATTATCATTATCATTATCATTATCATTATCATTATCATTATCATTATCATTATCATTATCATTATCATTATCATTATCATTATCATTATCATTATCATTATCATTATCATTATCATTATCATTATCATTATCATTATCATTATCATTATCATTATCATTATCATTATCATTATCATTATCATTATCATTATCATTATCATTATCATTATCATTATCATTATCATTATCATTATCATTATCATTATCATTATCATTATCATTATCATTATCATTATCATTATCATTATCATTATCATTATCATTATCATTATCATTATCATTATCATTATCATTATCATTATCATTATCATTATCATTATCATTATCATTATCATTATCATTATCATTATCATTATCATTATCATTATCATTATCATTATCATTATCATTATCATTATCATTATCATTATCATTATCATTATCATTATCATTATCATTATCATTATCATTATCATTATCATTATCATTATCATTATCATTATCATTATCATTATCATTATCATTATCATTATCATTATCATTATCATTATCATTATCATTATCATTATCATTATCATTATCATTATCATTATCATTATCATTATCATTATCATTATCATTATCATTATCATTATCATTATCATTATCATTATCATTATCATTATCATTATCATTATCATTATCATTATCATTATCATTATCATTATCATTATCATTATCATTATCATTATCATTATCATTATCATTATCATTATCATTATCATTATCATTATCATTATCATTATCATTATCATTATCATTATCATTATCATTATCATTATCATTATCATTATCATTATCATTATCATTATCATTATCATTATCATTATCATTATCATTATCATTATCATTATCATTATCATTATCATTATCATTATCATTATCATTATCATTATCATTATCATTATCATTATCATTATCATTATCATTATCATTATCATTATCATTATCATTATCATTATCATTA
>CAJZLR020000011.1:0-5000 GCA_916050605.2 Platycheirus albimanus | reverse complement strand
ATTATCATTATCATTATCATTATCATTATCATTATCATTATCATTATCATTATCATTATCATTATCATTATCATTATCATTATCATTATCATTATCATTATCATTATCATTATCATTATCATTATCATTATCATTATCATTATCATTATCATTATCATTATCATTATCATTATCATTATCATTATCATTATCATTATCATTATCATTATGATTATCATTATCATTATCATTATCATTATCATTATCATTATCATTATCATTATCATTATCATTATCATTATCATTATCATTATCATTATCATTATCATTATCATTATCATTATCATTATCATTATCATTATCATTATCATTATCATTATCATTATCATTATCATTATCATTATCATTATCATTATCATTATCATTATCATTATCATTATCATTATCATTATCATTATCATTATCATTATCATTATCATTATCATTATCATTATCATTATCATTATCATTATCATTATCATTATCATTATCATTATCATTATCATTATCATTATCATTATCATTATCATTATCATTATCATTATCATTATCATTATCATTATCATTATCATTATCATTATCATTATCATTATCATTATCATTATCATTATCATTATCATTATCATTATCATTATCATTATCATTATCATTATCATTATCATTATCATTATCATTATCATTATCATTATCATTATCATTATCATTATCATTATCATTATCATTATCATTATCATTATCATTATCATTATCATTATCATTATCATTATCATTATCATTATCATTATCATTATCATTATCATTATCATTATCATTATCATTATCATTATCATTATCATTATCATTATCATTATCATTATCATTATCATTATCATTATCATTATCATTATCATTATCATTATCATTATCATTATCATTATCATTATCATTATCATTATCATTATCATTATCATTATCATTATCATTATCATTATCATTATCATTATCATTATCATTATCATTATCATTATCATTATCATTATCATTATCATTATCATTATCATTATCATTATCATTATCATTATCATTATCATTATCATTATCATTATCATTATCATTATCATTATCATTATCATTATCATTATCATTATCATTATCATTATCATTATCATTATCATTATCATTATCATTATCATTATCATTATCATTATCATTATCATTATCATTATCATTATCATTATCATTATCATTATCATTATCATTATCATTATCATTATCGTTATCATTATCATTATCATTATCATTATCATTATCATTATCATTATCATTATCATTATCATTATCATTATCATTATCATTATCATTATCATTATCATTATCATTATCATTATCATTATCATTATCATTATCATTATCATTATCATTATCATTATCATTATCATTATCATTATCATTATCATTATCATTATCATTATCATTATCATTATCATTATCATTATCATTATCATTATCATTATCATTATCATTATCATTATCATTATCATTATCATTATCATTATCATTATCATTATCATTATCATTATCATTATCATTATCATTATCATTATCATTATCATTATCATTATCATTATCATTATCATTATCATTATCATTATCATTATCATTATCATTATCATTATCATTATCATTATCATTATCATTATCATTATCATTATCATTATCATTATCATTATCATTATCATTATCATTATCATTATCATTATCATTATCATTATCATTATCATTATCATTATCATTATCATTATCATTATCATTATCATTATCATTATCATTATCATTATCATTATCATTATCATTATCATTATCATTATCATTATCATTATCATTATCATTATCATTATCATTATCATTATCATTATCATTATCATTATCATTATCATTATCATTATCATTATCATTATCATTATCATTATCATTATCATTATCATTATCATTATCATTATCATTATCATTATCATTATCATTATCATTATCATTATCATTATCATTATCATTATCATTATCATTATCATTATCATTATCATTATCATTATCATTATCATTATCATTATCATTATCATTATCATTATCATTATCATTATCATTATCATTATCATTATCATTATCATTATCATTATCATTATCATTATCATTATCATTATCATTATCATTATCATTATCATGATCATTATCATTATCATTATCATTATCATTATCATTATCATTATCATTATCATTATCATTATCATTATCATTATCATTATCATTATCATTATCATTATCATTATCATTATCATTATCATTATCATTATCATTATCATTATCATTATCATTATCATTATCATTATCATTATCATTATCATTATCATTATCATTATCATGATCATTATCATTATCATTATCATTATCATTATCATTATCATTATCATTATCATTATCATTATCATTATCATTATCATTATCATTATCATTATCATTATCATTATCATTATCATTATCATTATCATTATCATTATCATTATCATTATCATTATCATTATCATTATCATTATCATTATCATTATCATTATCATTATCATTATCATTATCATTATCATTATCATTATCATTATCATTATCATTATCATTATCATTATCATTATCATTATCATTATCATTATCATTATCATTATCATTATCATTATCATTATCATTATCATTATCATTATCATTATCATTATCATTATCATTATCATTATCATTATCATTATCATTATCATTATCATTATCATTATCATTATCATTATCATTATCATTATCATTATCATTATCATTATCATTATCATTATCATTATCATTATCATTATCATTATCATTATCATTATCATTATCATTATCATTATCATTATCATTATCATTATCATTATCATTATCATTATCATTATCATTATCATTATCATTATCATTATCATTATCATTATCATTATCATTATCATTATCATTATCATTATCATTATCATTATCATTATCATTATCATTATCATTATCATTATCATTATCATTATCATTATCATTATCATTATCATTATCATTATCATTATCATTATCATTATCATTATCATTATCATTATCATTATCATTATCATTATCATTATCATTATCATTATCATGATCATTATCATTATCATTATCATTATCATTATCATTATCATTATCATTATCATTATCATTATCATTATCATTATCATTATCATTATCATTATCATTATCATTATCATTATCATTATCATTATCATTATCATTATCATTATCATTATCATTATCATTATCATTATCATTATCATTATCATTATCATTATCATTATCATTATCATTATCATTATCATTATCATTATCATTATCATTATCATTATCATTATCATTATCATTATCATTATCATTATCATTATCATTATCATTATCATTATCATTATCATTATCATTATCATTATCATTATCATTATCATTATCATTATCATTATCATTATCATTATCATTATCATTATCATTATCATTATCATTATCATTATCATTATCATTATCATTATCATTATCATTATCATTATCATTATCATTATCATTATCATTATCATTATCATTATCATTATCATTATCATTATCATTATCATTATCATTATCATTATCATTATCATTATCATTATCATTATCATTATCATTATCATTATCATTATCATTATCATTATCATTATCATTATCATTATCATTATCATTATCATTATCATTATCATTATCATTATCATTATCATTATCATTATCATTATCATTATCATTATCATTATCATTATCATTATCATTATCATTATCATTATCATTATCATTATCATTATCATTATCATTATCATTATCATTATCATTATCATTATCATTATCATTATCATTATCATTATCATTATCATTATCATTATCATTATCATTATCATTATCATTATCATTATCATTATCATTATCATTATCATTATCATTATCATTATCATTATCATTATCATTATCATTATCATTATCATTATCATTATCATTATCATTATCATTATCATTATCATTATCATTATCATTATCATTATCATTATCATTATCATTATCATTATCATTATCATTATCATTATCATTATCATTATCATTATCATTATCATTATCATTATCATTATCATTATCATTATCATTATCATTATCATTATCATTATCATTATCATTATCATTATCATTATCATTATCATTATCATTATCATTATCATTATCATTATCATTATCATTATCATTATCATTATCATTATCATTATCATTATCATTATCATTATCATTATCATTATCATTATCATTATCATTATCATTATCATTATCATTATCATTATCATTATCATTATCATTATCATTATCATTATCATTATCATTATCATTATCATTATCATTATCATTATCATTATCATTATCATTATCATTATCATTATCATTATCATTATCATTATCATTATCATTATCATTATCATTATCATTATCATTATCATTATCATTATCATTATCATTATCATTATCATTATCATTATCATTATCATTATCATTATCATTATCATTATCATTATCATTATCATTATCATTATCATTATCATTATCATTATCATTATCATTATCATTATCATTATCATTATCATTATCATTATCATTATCATTATCATTATCATTATCATTATCATTATCATTATCATTATCATTATCATTATCATTATCATTATCATTATCATTATCATTATCATTATCATTATCATTATCATTATCATTATCATTATCATTATCATTATCATTATCATTATCATTATCATTATCATTATCATTATCATTATCATTATCATTATCATTATCATTATCATTATCATTATCATTATCATTATCATTATCATTATCATTATCAGTATCATTATCATTATCATTATCAT
>CAJZLR020000010.1:0-64207 GCA_916050605.2 Platycheirus albimanus | reverse complement strand
CAACATCAACATCAACATCAACATCAACATCAACATCAACATCAACATCAACATCAACATCAACATCAACATCAACATCAACATCAACATCAACATCAACATCAACATCAACATCAACATCAACATCAACATCAACATCAACATCAACATCAACATCAACATCAACATCAACATCAACATCAACATCAACATCAACATCAACATCAACATCAACATCAACATCAACATCAACATCAACATCAACATCAACATCAACATCAACATCAACATCAACATCAACATCAACATCAACATCAACATCAACATCAACATCAACATCAACATCAACATCAACATCAACATCAACATCAACATCAACATCAACATCAACATCAACATCAACATCAACATCAACATCAACATCAACATCAACATCAACATCAACATCAACATCAACATCAACATCAACATCAACATCAACATCAACATCAACATCAACATCAACATCAACATCAACATCAACATCAACATCAACATCAACATCAACATCAACATCAACATCAACATCAACATCAACATCAACATCAACATCAACATCAACATCAACATCAACATCAACATCAACATCAACATCAACATCAACATCAACATCAACATCAACATCAACATCAACATCAACATCAACATCAACATCAACATCAACATCAACATCAACATCAACATCAACATCAACATCAACATCAACATCAACATCAACATCAACATCAACATCAACATCAACATCAACATCAACATCAACATCAACATCAACATCAACATCAACATCAACATCAACATCAACATCAACATCAACATCAACATCAACATCAACATCAACATCAACATCAACATCAACATCAACATCAACATCAACATCAACATCAACATCAACATCAACATCAACATCAACATCAACATCAACATCAACATCAACATCAACATCAACATCAACATCAACATCAACATCAACATCAACATCAACATCAACATCAACATCAACATCAACATCAACATCAACATCAACATCAACATCAACATCAACATCAACATCAACATCAACATCAACATCAACATCAACATCAACATCAACATCAACATCAACATCAACATCAACATCAACATCAACATCAACATCAACATCAACATCAACATCAACATCAACATCAACATCAACATCAACATCAACATCAACATCAACATCAACATCAACATCAACATCAACATCAACATCAACATCAACATCAACATCAACATCAACATCAACATCAACATCAACATCAACATCAACATCAACATCAACATCAACATCAACATCAACATCAACATCAACATCAACATCAACATCAACATCAACATCAACATCAACATCAACATCAACATCAACATCAACATCAACATCAACATCAACATCAACATCAACATCAACATCAACATCAACATCAACATCAACATCAACATCAACATCAACATCAACATCAACATCAACATCAACATCAACATCAACATCAACATCAACATCAACATCAACATCAACATCAACATCAACATCAACATCAACATCAACATCAACATCAACATCAACATCAACATCAACATCAACATCAACATCAACATCAACATCAACATCAACATCAACATCAACATCAACATCAACATCAACATCAACATCAACATCAACATCAACATCAACATCAACATCAACATCAACATCAACATCAACATCAACATCAACATCAACATCAACATCAACATCAACATCAACATCAACATCAACATCAACATCAACATCAACATCAACATCAACATCAACATCAACATCAACATCAACATCAACATCAACATCAACATCAACATCAACATCAACATCAACATCAACATCAACATCAACATCAACATCAACATCAACATCAACATCAACATCAACATCAACATCAACATCAACATCAACATCAACATCAACATCAACATCAACATCAACATCAACATCAACATCAACATCAACATCAACATCAACATCAACATCAACATCAACATCAACATCAACATCAACATCAACATCAACATCAACATCAACATCAACATCAACATCAACATCAACATCAACATCAACATCAACATCAACATCAACATCAACATCAACATCAACATCAACATCAACATCAACATCAACATCAACATCAACATCAACATCAACATCAACATCAACATCAACATCAACATCAACATCAACATCAACATCAACATCAACATCAACATCAACATCAACATCAACATCAACATCAACATCAACATCAACATCAACATCAACATCAACATCAACATCAACATCAACATCAACATCAACATCAACATCAACATCAACATCAACATCAACATCAACATCAACATCAACATCAACATCAACATCAACATCAACATCAACATCAACATCAACATCAACATCAACATCAACATCAACATCAACATCAACATCAACATCAACATCAACATCAACATCAACATCAACATCAACATCAACATCAACATCAACATCAACATCAACATCAACATCAACATCAACATCAACATCAACATCAACATCAACATCAACATCAACATCAACATCAACATCAACATCAACATCAACATCAACATCAACATCAACATCAACATCAACATCAACATCAACATCAACATCAACATCAACATCAACATCAACATCAACATCAACATCAACATCAACATCAACATCAACATCAACATCAACATCAACATCAACATCAACATCAACATCAACATCAACATCAACATCAACATCAACATCAACATCAACATCAACATCAACATCAACATCAACATCAACATCAACATCAACATCAACATCAACATCAACATCAACATCAACATCAACATCAACATCAACATCAACATCAACATCAACATCAACATCAACATCAACATCAACATCAACATCAACATCAACATCAACATCAACATCAACATCAACATCAACATCAACATCAACATCAACATCAACATCAACATCAACATCAACATCAACATCAACATCAACATCAACATCAACATCAACATCAACATCAACATCAACATCAACATCAACATCAACATCAACATCAACATCAACATCAACATCAACATCAACATCAACATCAACATCAACATCAACATCAACATCAACATCAACATCAACATCAACATCAACATCAACATCAACATCAACATCAACATCAACATCAACATCAACATCAACATCAACATCAACATCAACATCAACATCAACATCAACATCAACATCAACATCAACATCAACATCAACATCAACATCAACATCAACATCAACATCAACATCAACATCAACATCAACATCAACATCAACATCAACATCAACATCAACATCAACATCAACATCAACATCAACATCAACATCAACATCAACATCAACATCAACATCAACATCAACATCAACATCAACATCAACATCAACATCAACATCAACATCAACATCAACATCAACATCAACATCAACATCAACATCAACATCAACATCAACATCAACATCAACATCAACATCAACATCAACATCAACATCAACATCAACATCAACATCAACATCAACATCAACATCAACATCAACATCAACATCAACATCAACATCAACATCAACATCAACATCAACATCAACATCAACATCAACATCAACATCAACATCAACATCAACATCAACATCAACATCAACATCAACATCAACATCAACATCAACATCAACATCAACATCAACATCAACATCAACATCAACATCAACATCAACATCAACATCAACATCAACATCAACATCAACATCAACATCAACATCAACATCAACATCAACATCAACATCAACATCAACATCAACATCAACATCAACATCAACATCAACATCAACATCAACATCAACATCAACATCAACATCAACATCAACATCAACATCAACATCAACATCAACATCAACATCAACATCAACATCAACATCAACATCAACATCAACATCAACATCAACATCAACATCAACATCAACATCAACATCAACATCAACATCAACATCAACATCAACATCAACATCAACATCAACATCAACATCAACATCAACATCAACATCAACATCAACATCAACATCAACATCAACATCAACATCAACATCAACATCAACATCAACATCAACATCAACATCAACATCAACATCAACATCAACATCAACATCAACATCAACATCAACATCAACATCAACATCAACATCAACATCAACATCAACATCAACATCAACATCAACATCAACATCAACATCAACATCAACATCAACATCAACATCAACATCAACATCAACATCAACATCAACATCAACATCAACATCAACATCAACATCAACATCAACATCAACATCAACATCAACATCAACATCAACATCAACATCAACATCAACATCAACATCAACATCAACATCAACATCAACATCAACATCAACATCAACATCAACATCAACATCAACATCAACATCAACATCAACATCAACATCAACATCAACATCAACATCAACATCAACATCAACATCAACATCAACATCAACATCAACATCAACATCAACATCAACATCAACATCAACATCAACATCAACATCAACATCAACATCAACATCAACATCAACATCAACATCAACATCAACATCAACATCAACATCAACATCAACATCAACATCAACATCAACATCAACATCAACATCAACATCAACATCAACATCAACATCAACATCAACATCAACATCAACATCAACATCAACATCAACATCAACATCAACATCAACATCAACATCAACATCAACATCAACATCAACATCAACATCAACATCAACATCAACATCAACATCAACATCAACATCAACATCAACATCAACATCAACATCAACATCAACATCAACATCAACATCAACATCAACATCAACATCAACATCAACATCAACATCAACATCAACATCAACATCAACATCAACATCAACATCAACATCAACATCAACATCATCAACATCAACATCATCAACATCAACATCAACATCAACATCAACATCAACATCAACATCAACATCAACATCAACATCAACATCAACATCAACATCAACATCAACATCAACATCAACATCAACATCAACATCAACATCAACATCAACATCAACATCAACATCAACATCAACATCAACATCAACATCAACATCAACATCAACATCAACATCAACATCAACATCAACATCAACATCAACATCAACATCAACATCAACATCAACATCAACATCAACATCAACATCAACATCAACATCAACATCAACATCAACATCAACATCAACATCAACATCAACATCAACATCAACATCAACATCAACATCAACATCAACATCAACATCAACATCAACATCAACATCAACATCAACATCAACATCAACATCAACATCAACATCAACATCAACATCAACATCAACATCAACATCAACATCAACATCAACATCAACATCAACATCAACATCAACATCAACATCAACATCAACATCAACATCAACATCAACATCAACATCAACATCAACATCAACATCAACATCAACATCAACATCAACATCAACATCAACATCAACATCAACATCAACATCAACATCAACATCAACATCAACATCAACATCAACATCAACATCAACATCAACATCAACATCAACATCAACATCAACATCAACATCAACATCAACATCAACATCAACATCAACATCAACATCAACATCAACATCAACATCAACATCAACATCAACATCAACATCAACATCAACATCAACATCAACATCAACATCAACATCAACATCAACATCAACATCAACATCAACATCAACATCAACATCAACATCAACATCAACATCAACATCAACATCAACATCAACATCAACATCAACATCAACATCAACATCAACATCAACATCAACATCAACATCAACATCAACATCAACATCAACATCAACATCAACATCAACATCAACATCAACATCAACATCAACATCAACATCAACATCAACATCAACATCAACATCAACATCAACATCAACATCAACATCAACATCAACATCAACATCAACATCAACATCAACATCAACATCAACATCAACATCAACATCAACATCAACATCAACATCAACATCAACATCAACATCAACATCAACATCAACATCAACATCAACATCAACATCAACATCAACATCAACATCAACATCAACATCAACATCAACATCAACATCAACATCAACATCAACATCAACATCAACATCAACATCAACATCAACATCAACATCAACATCAACATCAACATCAACATCAACATCAACATCAACATCAACATCAACATCAACATCAACATCAACATCAACATCAACATCAACATCAACATCAACATCAACATCAACATCAACATCAACATCAACATCAACATCAACATCAACATCAACATCAACATCAACATCAACATCAACATCAACATCAACATCAACATCAACATCAACATCAACATCAACATCAACATCAACATCAACATCAACATCAACATCAACATCAACATCAACATCAACATCAACATCAACATCAACATCAACATCAACATCAACATCAACATCAACATCAACATCAACATCAACATCAACATCAACATCAACATCAACATCAACATCAACATCAACATCAACATCAACATCAACATCAACATCAACATCAACATCAACATCAACATCAACATCAACATCAACATCAACATCAACATCAACATCAACATCAACATCAACATCAACATCAACATCAACATCAACATCAACATCAACATCAACATCAACATCAACATCAACATCAACATCAACATCAACATCAACATCAACATCAACATCAACATCAACATCAACATCAACATCAACATCAACATCAACATCAACATCAACATCAACATCAACATCAACATCAACATCAACATCAACATCAACATCAACATCAACATCAACATCAACATCAACATCAACATCAACATCAACATCAACATCAACATCAACATCAACATCAACATCAACATCAACATCAACATCAACATCAACATCAACATCAACATCAACATCAACATCAACATCAACATCAACATCAACATCAACATCAACATCAACATCAACATCAACATCAACATCAACATCAACATCAACATCAACATCAACATCAACATCAACATCAACATCAACATCAACATCAACATCAACATCAACATCAACAT
The DNA here is from genome assembly GCA_916050605.2 of Platycheirus albimanus. Lineage (NCBI taxonomy): Eukaryota > Metazoa > Arthropoda > Insecta > Diptera > Syrphidae > Platycheirus > Platycheirus albimanus. The sequence goes on along the minus strand of CAJZLR020000010.1, from coordinate 56,887 downwards.
CAACATCAACATCAACATCAACATCAACATCAACATCAACATCAACATCAACATCAACATCAACATCAACATCAACATCAACATCAACATCAACATCAACATCAACATCAACATCAACATCAACATCAACATCAACATCAACATCAACATCAACATCAACATCAACATCAACATCAACATCAACATCAACATCAACATCAACATCAACATCAACATCAACATCAACATCAACATCAACATCAACATCAACATCAACATCAACATCAACATCAACATCAACATCAACATCAACATCAACATCAACATCAACATCAACATCAACATCAACATCAACATCAACATCAACATCAACATCAACATCAACATCAACATCAACATCAACATCAACATCAACATCAACATCAACATCAACATCAACATCAACATCAACATCAACATCAACATCAACATCAACATCAACATCAACATCAACATCAACATCAACATCAACATCAACATCAACATCAACATCAACATCAACATCAACATCAACATCAACATCAACATCAACATCAACATCAACATCAACATCAACATCAACATCAACATCAACATCAACATCAACATCAACATCAACATCAACATCAACATCAACATCAACATCAACATCAACATCAACATCAACATCAACATCAACATCAACATCAACATCAACATCAACATCAACATCAACATCAACATCAACATCAACATCAACATCAACATCAACATCAACATCAACATCAACATCAACATCAACATCAACATCAACATCAACATCAACATCAACATCAACATCAACATCAACATCAACATCAACATCAACATCAACATCAACATCAACATCAACATCAACATCAACATCAACATCAACATCAACATCAACATCAACATCAACATCAACATCAACATCAACATCAACATCAACATCAACATCAACATCAACATCAACATCAACATCAACATCAACATCAACATCAACATCAACATCAACATCAACATCAACATCAACATCAACATCAACATCAACATCAACATCAACATCAACATCAACATCAACATCAACATCAACATCAACATCAACATCAACATCAACATCAACATCAACATCAACATCAACATCAACATCAACATCAACATCAACATCAACATCAACATCAACATCAACATCAACATCAACATCAACATCAACATCAACATCAACATCAACATCAACATCAACATCAACATCAACATCAACATCAACATCAACATCAACATCAACATCAACATCAACATCAACATCAACATCAACATCAACATCAACATCAACATCAACATCAACATCAACATCAACATCAACATCAACATCAACATCAACATCAACATCAACATCAACATCAACATCAACATCAACATCAACATCAACATCAACATCAACATCAACATCAACATCAACATCAACATCAACATCAACATCAACATCAACATCAACATCAACATCAACATCAACATCAACATCAACATCAACATCAACATCAACATCAACATCAACATCAACATCAACATCAACATCAACATCAACATCAACATCAACATCAACATCAACATCAACATCAACATCAACATCAACATCAACATCAACATCAACATCAACATCAACATCAACATCAACATCAACATCAACATCAACATCAACATCAACATCAACATCAACATCAACATCAACATCAACATCAACATCAACATCAACATCAACATCAACATCAACATCAACATCAACATCAACATCAACATCAACATCAACATCAACATCAACATCAACATCAACATCAACATCAACATCAACATCAACATCAACATCAACATCAACATCAACATCAACATCAACATCAACATCAACATCAACATCAACATCAACATCAACATCAACATCAACATCAACATCAACATCAACATCAACATCAACATCAACATCAACATCAACATCAACATCAACATCAACATCAACATCAACATCAACATCAACATCAACATCAACATCAACATCAACATCAACATCAACATCAACATCAACATCAACATCAACATCAACATCAACATCAACATCAACATCAACATCAACATCAACATCAACATCAACATCAACATCAACATCAACATCAACATCAACATCAACATCAACATCAACATCAACATCAACATCAACATCAACATCAACATCAACATCAACATCAACATCAACATCAACATCAACATCAACATCAACATCAACATCAACATCAACATCAACATCAACATCAACATCAACATCAACATCAACATCAACATCAACATCAACATCAACATCAACATCAACATCAACATCAACATCAACATCAACATCAACATCAACATCAACATCAACATCAACATCAACATCAACATCAACATCAACATCAACATCAACATCAACATCAACATCAACATCAACATCAACATCAACATCAACATCAACATCAACATCAACATCAACATCAACATCAACATCAACATCAACATCAACATCAACATCAACATCAACATCAACATCAACATCAACATCAACATCAACATCAACATCAACATCAACATCAACATCAACATCAACATCAACATCAACATCAACATCAACATCAACATCAACATCAACATCAACATCAACATCAACATCAACATCAACATCAACATCAACATCAACATCAACATCAACATCAACATCAACATCAACATCAACATCAACATCAACATCAACATCAACATCAACATCAACATCAACATCAACATCAACATCAACATCAACATCAACATCAACATCAACATCAACATCAACATCAACATCAACATCAACATCAACATCAACATCAACATCAACATCAACATCAACATCAACATCAACATCAACATCAACATCAACATCAACATCAACATCAACATCAACATCAACATCAACATCAACATCAACATCAACATCAACATCAACATCAACATCAACATCAACATCAACATCAACATCAACATCAACATCAACATCAACATCAACATCAACATCAACATCAACATCAACATCAACATCAACATCAACATCAACATCAACATCAACATCAACATCAACATCAACATCAACATCAACATCAACATCAACATCAACATCAACATCAACATCAACATCAACATCAACATCAACATCAACATCAACATCAACATCAACATCAACATCAACATCAACATCAACATCAACATCAACATCAACATCAACATCAACATCAACATCAACATCAACATCAACATCAACATCAACATCAACATCAACATCAACATCAACATCAACATCAACATCAACATCAACATCAACATCAACATCAACATCAACATCAACATCAACATCAACATCAACATCAACATCAACATCAACATCAACATCAACATCAACATCAACATCAACATCAACATCAACATCAACATCAACATCAACATCAACATCAACATCAACATCAACATCAACATCAACATCAACATCAACATCAACATCAACATCAACATCAACATCAACATCAACATCAACATCAACATCAACATCAACATCAACATCAACATCAACATCAACATCAACATCAACATCAACATCAACATCAACATCAACATCAACATCAACATCAACATCAACATCAACATCAACATCAACATCAACATCAACATCAACATCAACATCAACATCAACATCAACATCAACATCAACATCAACATCAACATCAACATCAACATCAACATCAACATCAACATCAACATCAACATGTTACGACAGCGTTCGATAGCTTAATCATAATAGAAAAATAAAAATAAAAAAATAATTGTATATGACCCTAATCGGAGTATCCCGACTGTACACTGATTTAATTGAAACGATCAGACATTATCTTTATCCTTAAAGAATTTTAATTTTAGATACATATAGCCAAGCAAACAAAAAAAAAAATAACTTTTAAGGGTTATCCATTGATCACCTGTAAATAAAAAAAAAAAAAAAAAAGAAAATGGGTAGGTAAACAATGCCATCAATGTAAATACTTACCTACTGACGAAAAAAACAAAGCGAGTATCTGTATCTAGATAAATGAAGTATCTGAAAATAAAAGAGAAAAAAAAAGATAATTTAAATCAAGTTAATATGTATGTACTGTACGTATGTAAATATTTACCTTGTACGTCCTGCATTTTTGTTTTTTTTTTTGTTTGACTAATTTTTTTTTTTATTCCTAATTTTGCCCCGAATGATGATTCCACCGTGCCTGATGTTATTTATTTTATTGTGTAGGTACTAGTGTTTAGTTAATATTTATTATTATTATTACCTTTATATTTATTATGATTAAGTTAGTCTTAATGTTTTCTTGAAAAAAATACGAGCACCTCATTTATACAAAAAGAAAAGAATCAAAACAGAATGACATTTGCCAATTTGACACTTGTCAGCTCTATCAGGCGAATTCAGTTCGCCCCGATAGTATGCGTTCAGAAAGTATAGGCGAATTTTAATGGTATAAATAAGCTATAGAGCTTTTATTGGTGATCGATGATTTTTAAATAACAAATAATAAAGTGCAATAATAATGAAAAGTGCAATATGATAGGAAATAAGTATTATTGATGGGGTCTAGGTATAAGGGAAATTTATTTATTTATTATTAGGATTAGGATTATAAGATCGTATATTGAAGCTTTTAAGAGTACACATGTACAGACAAACAGAAATGACGTAGGTGTAAGTACACAGATATAACTAGCTCACAAAATGTGTACGAAGAAATGCGAGAAAGAGGGGAAGGCAAAGCTCTACATTTTTAATCAGCAATTTAGGTGAAGGAAAGATTTAAAATATAGGCCATAGGGCATCGACCCCTTATTATGTATAAGATTTGAACATATGTTTCTAGAAATAAAGCTCTATCGGCTACAATAAAATATAGGTACCTGATATTAAGAGTTTTAAGCAAAGCAAAAGGGACTTTCACACTGTGGACAAGTTGGTAAACTTAATTGTCATAGCACAAAGGAAGTTTAAGTCCGTTTTTTTATTAAAATAATCACCAGCATCGGACAATTTCAAATTATAAAAAAAAAAAAAAAAAAAAAAAGGAAATTATAAAGGGGTAAGCATTAAACAAGAAATCTTATTTATGAAGTAGCAGAAATACCTAACAAGAAATTTCCTTTAGATTTAGAACAAAATATACTGTCCAGAATCCACTAATCCGCTGATCTAGTTTCCAAACACGGAACTATTTGAGACTCCGCTATTTTGAAAGCAGAGGTAATGTTCAGATAAAAGGTCATACATTCAAAACTGAACTTTAATATTAATATTCATTTAGGTTCGAGGGAGGGACAGAAAATCTTACCCCAAGTGTGATAAAGAGTTTATCGAGGTATACAACTCGGGCCTCTGCATAGATTTTTTGGGAAGGGACGAAAGGGGACCTTTGACGGGTTCAAGGTCAGGGACAGTTGCTACGGCAAGGTGCTCCTTGGACTGTACCGGAGGATTCATTTTTTTTTTGTTCGTGTGACAAGTGAAACAAAAAGAGTTAAACTTAATATTAAAATTTAAATTTTGTAAAAAGGCAAAGAAAAGAAGAGATATAAAAAGTGAAATTAAGTAAAAATTAATATTAATAAATAAAAAAAAAAAAGAAAGAAAATATAAAGAACGAAAGGAAGAAAAGAAAAAATTGAAGAAAAGTGAAGAAAAAAAAAAGAAAAGGAAAAAAAAAAAGGAAGAATAAGAGAAAAGAAAGAAAGAAAAAAATCAGTGAAGTGTTGTGCGTATCCGGACATCTTAACCAGTTGCATAGTTAAACCTATACATGCATATACATATATAGATAATATTAATAAAATCATCTGTACCGAGAACTGCCGGCAGGATCCTGGATACTGAAGCGCGAGAGGACTCTAATGTAAGTTCCTTTATAAAGAAAAAAATAAATTAAAAAAACATATTATTAAAAGAAAAAAAAAATCAGATTTGATTGTGTGTGTGTAGTGAATGTGTGTGACTGGTATTTAGAAGAAGGATGAGAACACACTCTGGATCTTTAGATTTGAGTCAGATCAATTATTATTTATTTATTTTACCTAAATGTATATCTTTTTTTCTAAGTTTTTTTTTCTCTTTCTTCGCTTCAATTTTAACTTATAAGGTGCTAAACTAAAGAAAATTTTTTACACAATTTTTTTTATCTAATTTTTTTTTCTCTTTTCCTTTATACCTACATACAAAAAAAAAAAAAAAATTATTAGATAGTATTAGATTTTGTAATTTGAAATAAAAATTTGAATTTTGAAATGAGAATTGTGAAGGACCATTTCATTGAAGTTGTTATGAACTATAATTAAGATGGAATTCTAAAAATCATTCAAAGGGTGTGTGGAGGCTCGGCTGAGCCGACGATCCACATATGATGTCTTTTTCTCTACATGATGACTTAACGACCACATACAACCACATTTGAACCATACTCTACTGAACCACAACTTTGATGACGGACTGCTCTAGGCAGAGTTACCCTATACTTATACTACACCACACGATACTCATACTACACTTCTTACTCATACCAATTACTATCTCATACTATACATACTGATATGCTCCCATACTTACCTATACTTACTAACATCTTACCTGTACCTACCTATATTTACTTACATCTTACTTATACTTACCTATACTTACCTACATTTTGTTTTAACTTACCTGTACATACCTATATTTATTTACATCTTACTTATACTTACCTATACTTACTTACATTTTGTTTTTACTCACCTGTACTTCCTTACAATATATTTATACCTACCTTCACTTACGCCTGAACTGGTCATTACTGGAAGTTCAAATTTGGGGCTAAGTCCAAACATCCGGCCAAGGACTTAGCGTTGGTTGTATCACTGATACAAGGGTGGGCAGGCCTAACTTTTGCCAATCATATCCGTCAAGGCTTCTGATGGCTCAATGAACCATTGTGTTGGTGAGACAGTGGGGCAACAATTTTTTTTGTGGACAAAATTTTCTTTTATTTTTGTAGTGTAGGTTTAGTTTTTTTAAGATTATATCTCAGGATATAAAACCTTAATTTTAAGTAACATGTTTCACGACATGAAAAGTTAGATTGTAAGGGCTTAGTTTATAGTTTTTTTTTGATTTTTTATCAACAAAAGCATTTTTGTTCCACAAATAAAAATGAATAAAGCCTCATCCTTTCACCAATGCAGTGGCATAGGTAACCAGGTTTGTGTAACACCTTTATATCCTGATTCCGTTTCCTATTTTTAACTACCTTTTCCCATTCTCCCTTCCTTTTCCCTTGATTTAGGCACGATAATTTTGTTTGCCGAGTGGGAGGTGGCTGGGATGAGCAAGAATTCCCCCCAATCCTTCGAGCTTAGCCGAGCGGAAGCAAGCGTGCCACAGCTCATTTCAACACCTAAAGACACCCCCGTGGTTTACCCTCAACTCGCAACAATGGCGCCCAACGAACGGCTTAAAGATCCATTGGGACTCCAAGAAGACGATTTTATTCGTAAGGTCGTTCCCTTGGACTCACAATAATCTTTGTTTTTTTTTAACATTTTTTTTTAACATTTTATCCCAAACATTATCTGCACAAGCTTGGAGACCGTTTATGCTCTTTGCAGGACGGAAGATGGAGTTTGGCTGTCCAATCCGACAGGTCTCGAACCAGTGGATTCCGTGAGGTAAAACAAAGTCTGCCGTCAGGCAGGGAGCGGAGTATTTTTGAAGGCTGAACACTTACTGCCAACCAGACTGTCAGGCACAGCCAGACATTTAGAGTGGTGTAGGTGAACGGTTCTTCAAATCTACTTGTGTGGAGGGTTGTCTCTGTTTCCTAGCCAACCACCTTTCAGGTTTATCACCAGAAAGCTCGATGTGGCGGGACAACTAGGGATAATCCAAAACACTCATTGAGTCTCAGGAGCACCAGTAGTGATCAAGACGCACACGCAAACTTCACAAGACATATCGTGAGACAAATTACTAGACATATGACATGACACAGGACGTGACGTACGACATTACAGAAATAAGACATCTTTTCTTGGACCGTTTGGATACTCAAAAGAAAATCCACACACCTTTGAAAAATCATTAGTGAACCTTCAATTAAATTTGAGATTTAATAAATTTTCCTAAAAATTTAAGTCTTCAGTGACAGACCTTAATTTTTGCAATTTTTTTTTATTTTGTATTTCTTGTTTCTTGAACAAATTTTTTTAATTATAATTTTAATTATAAATTTTGAGTAGTAATTTTGAACAACTTGAAGTTTTATTATTTTTAAAGGTCTTCATAGTTTGAATTACCTAGTATTTTTTTTTGTATTTTGAATCACTTAGATTTTTGAATTATCGTTTTGAATTTTATTTTGGAATTTTCCTTTTTTTAATTCATTTTTCTCATATATATTTTTTTGGAATCGTGATTTTGAATTTCCCATTATTTCGCAAGAATATATAATATAAAAATATTTATTTGAAGCTTTAATCTTTGATTTTACATTTACATTTACATTTTTTTATTTGAATTCGTAGTTCTTGCTTTTATTTTTTTTTGAAATTTTGAATTTTTACACATTTTTTTGAAATTTTATTATTGGGGTTTTATTTTTTTTTAATCTTTATTTGTGAATTTTTTTTTTTTTGAAAGGTTTTATAGTTTGGGTTTTTACTTTTAAAATCCACGTATTTTTTTTTAATTTTTTTTTATTTGGCTCATTTTCTGACGCCAAATTTGAATTCTAAAGGGAAAAAGAAGAAACTTTTTGAAGATGAGTTCCAAGACCACCGGAGCAGTCAGAAAGAGCACCTTGTCAAAGCGAGGGAGGGGCACGGTCAGACGTCGTACCACTCGACTTTCCCTTGCCCAAAATCAAGGGCTAACAGATCCTTCGTCTCCTGAAGAGGAACATCACAGTAGCTTACTAGAGAACCCTTTCGATGACATTTTAGAAACTGAGGAGGCAGTGGGAGGGGCTATTGATGTACCTGGGATGGGACTAGGCAACCTTCCAGAAGCCAATAGAGGGATAGGGGTTCAGGAGCTAGTTTCCATAGGGGGAAATATAAGAGAAACTAGAGACAGTGTAGACATGATAACACAAGAACTCCAAAGAGAACGCTTTTTATTGACTGCAAACAACGAACAACAACAAGACAAGGAACGACAAGACAAGGAACGACAAGACAGGGAACGACAAGAAAAAGAAGAAACGGGGATATCGATAGGAGGATTAGAAAACATTAAGACGGTCATTAATTCCGCAATTTCGCAGGCTCTTAACGATACGCAAAATAAAACATTAATTTTATTGGCAGAGCAGACTAAAAATCTTAGTACAATGCACCAGATTATTCAATCATTAGCGGGGAACCAGGCTGCGATGAATGAGAGGTTACAATTAGTAGAAACTTTGGTAGTATATGCTAAACAAGATAAGCAGGAGAGTAAGGAGAAACAAGTGAGTCAGAATCGACAAAAAAAGGCTGACTGGTCTGACCCCGAAGTCAGCCCGCCTAGGCCCACTCTCCCCACAACCAATCGGTCACATTCTCACAGGGGTGTAGCCTGTAACGACCTAAATAAGAGAATTGACATCCACAAGTGGGGTGTCAAATTTGATGGCACTTCTAAAAGCATGACCGTCGAAAGCTTCATTTTTAGAGTGGAAACTCTGCAGACAAAAAACGGGGTCTCAAATGAGCAAATTTTTGCGAACTTCCACCATTTGGTGACTGGCCCTGCCGAGAAGTGGTACTGGCAGTATCTGGAGGAGAATCAAAATGATGAATTTCTTAATTACTACGATCTGAAGATGGAACTACTCAGACAGTATCAAAACAGTAAAGGAGATAATGACATTCGTAGAGCTATTATGGATAGGCGGCAACAGCCACATGAAAGTTTTGATCAGTTCTATGAAGATATTAGGGGTCTGACATTACAAATGAAAAATAGACCAAGTGAGTCAGAAATCCTTTCGATTGTAAGACCAAATATAAAAGATAGGGTCGCGAACTTGATCTTCGCATGTTCGATTAAGGATATACAAAGCCTACGGGAAGAATGTAGGCGAGCTGAAATACATCTAGCCTCAAGAGACTGGAAAAATAAAAAACAAGTAAGCGAATTAGGTGAAAGAACGACTCCAAGAAGCAGAACCGTCTCAATAACTTCAGAGAATGAACGGGAGGAACATGTTGCGGCTGTACAATACAACCGGACGGACAAATCACAAACTAAGAACAGGACAGAGAAGCGACAACCTACATACCCAAATAACGAACGAGACAAAAAGACAGAACGTACAAAAGCCAACGACCCAACAGCGGCATCATGTCCCTCGACGTTTCACACTCTAACGTGTTTTAGTTGCGGACAAGGTAACTTGTCTTTCCAATGTGCAACTTGCCAGGGAAATCTGAAGGTCAGCAGTGCTCCGGGGTGCACTGCACCAATGACGATGTCACCCCCCGAAAACAAGAACTCCGAGAAGTAAAAATTTTAAAACGGGTAAGTAAGATAGAAAATACTTTACAAAAAACAGAGAAACATTATAAAAGCCTTCATCAACGAATGATGGAGTATCAAGAGGCTCGAAAGAGAATCTTTAATGAGGAGTTTAGTTTTAATAAGGGAATTAGTAATAGAAATTTTAGAAAGATAGCTAAATTACGGGAAAAGTGTGCAATAATTAGAAAAAGAAAACATAGAATAGAGTCCTCAGTCCTAACAGTTTCTGATGATAATAGCCCTTATGCCAAGGTAGTGTTAGACGGGGAGGAGATGTTAGGCCTTTTAGACAGCGGAGCTTCTGTTAGTTGCCTTGGGAAGGGGGCAGTGCAATTTATTAAGGACCACAACATACTAATGAAAACGATGACAGTAGACATCAGAACAGCTGACGGAAAACACCAACAAATAAACGGACGATTCACTACCAAAGTCTCATGGGGCGGTAACACCCAAGAGATGGAGCTGTATGTTGTCCCAAGTTTGCAACAGCAGCTCTATCTAGGGGTAGATTTTTGGAGGGCTTTTAAAGTTGCTCCAACTATAATAAGTGCTCTAGACATGCCACCACCGTCGGAAGGGCAAGAGCTTGATCTAATGCGTAAGCTTTCTCCAACACAATCTGAAGAACTTGAGCGTGTCAAGCTTACATTTCCGTCTTTCGCAGTTTTGGGTCTGGGTAAGACTTCGGTCGAAGAACATGTCATTGAGATGGAGGACGACACCATTCCCATTAAACAAAGGCATTATCCGATCTCACCTGTCGTACAGAAGTTGATGTATGCTGAGCTTGACCGTATGCTTGAGTTGGGGGTGATTGAGGAAAGCAACAGCGCTTATAGCTCTCCAGTTGTGTTGGTACGAAAGCCAGGCAAAAACAGACTATGCTTGGATTCACGGAAGGTGAACGCAGCCACGAAAAAATTTGCGTACCCTCTCCCTCACATTGAAGGGATTTTGAGTCGCCTTCACGACACGCATTTCATCTCGAGTATCGATTTGAAAGATGCTTTTTGGCAGATCCCTCTGGAGCTCAAATCAAGAGAGAAGACAGCTTTCACAGTCCCTGGGCGGCCGTTGTATCAGTTCACGGTGATGCCATTTGGACTATGCAACGCGGCTCAGAGAATGTGCAAGCTGATGGATAAGGTCATTCCCGCTCGTCTGAGAGAGAATGTCTTTGTTTATCTAGATGATCTCTTAATTTGTTCTCCAGATTTTGAAACCCATATGAGTGTCCTAAAAGAGGTAGCGAGATGTTTGCGGGAAGCGGGGCTGACGATAAACGTGGAAAAGAGCAAGTTTTGTTTTAAGGAGATCAAGTACTTAGGCTATTTCGTTGGTGATGGATGCTTGAGAACAGACCCCGAAAAAGTTTCTGCCGTGAAGGACTTCCCTGTGCCAACCACTCCCAAACAACTCCGTCGTTTTCTGGGGATGACGGGTTGGTATAGGCGCTTTATTCCAAATTTTGCGTCTATATCAGCTCCAATGACAGACTGTCTGAAGAAGGGAAAGGACTTAACTATGACAAGCGAGGCACTGACAGCATTCGACAACCTGAAGACGACCTTAGTGACAGCACCAATACTTACTAACCCTGACTTCACAAAACATTTTTACATACAATGTGACGCTTCATCTTCTGGCGTGGGGAGTGTTCTTTTCCAAATGGACGAAGATAACAACGAACGACCCATAGCATTCATGTCACAAAAGCTGAATCCCGCTCAAAGGAACTATACGGTGACAGAACTTGAGTGCCGTTTTGTCTGTAAAGAAGTTCCGAGCCTATATTGAAGGATTACCTTTTACTATAATAACCGACCACGCGAGCCTTAAGTGGCTGTTGACACAGAAGGACTTGAGCGGCCGATTAGCTCGTTGGAGTTTCAAACTGCAAGGTTTTGATTTTACAATAGAGCACAGAAAGGGAATCCTAAATGTAGTCCCGGATACTCTATCAAGAGTTCATATGGACGAGATCTCGACTGAGATGCCAGAAGTTGACTTCAATTCTCCATACTTTGCGTCAGAAGAGTATGTTCAATTGAAGAAGACAATTGAAGAAAACCAAGACAGACTTCCAGACACATGTACCTCCGACGGCTTCGTATACAAACGGACTGACAGACGGACTGGAGACCCCATTCAAGAAGATAGAGCTTGGAAACTCTGGGTACCGATGGAGTTGCGTGGGAGTCTTTTGGCATCAGCACATGATTCCTTTTCAGCTGGTCATGGAGGAATACACAAAACTCTGGCCAAACTTCGTCAGAGGTATTTTTGGCCCAATACGACCACCGAAGTCCAAGACTATGTAAATAACTGTGATATATGTAAGTGCAATAAACCGACGAATTCAATCTCTAGACCACCCATGGGACAACAAACAATAACAGAACGACCTTTCCAACGACTCTACATTGACTTTTTAGGACCTTACCCACGTACGAAAACTGGACACACACATATTTTAATAGCTTTAGATCATTTTAGTAAATTCGTCTTTCTTAAACCCTTGCGAAGAGCAACAGCAGCTGAGGTAGTGAAATACCTTGAAGAGAATGTTTTCCACACTTTCGGTGTACCCGAATATGTCCATTCTGACAATGGAAAACAATTCGTTTCAGAATTGTTTTCCAGCTTCCTTAAAAGATACGGTGTTAAACACATACGAACCGCATTTTACTCCCCTCAAGCAAATGCTTCGGAAAGAGTAAACCGATCCATACTTGCGAAAATTCGGTCCTATATCGACCATGACCAACGCAATTGGGACTTACACGTGAGCAACACAGCCTTCTCACTGCGTAGTGTGTTACATGACGCAAGTAAGTTCGAGCCATACTATGCTGTATTCGGGTCTCAAATGATTCAAAATGGTGAGACATATAATCTTCTACGACGACTTGACATGATCAAAGACACCGATATTAAAATTTTAGACAAATCAGATAAACAGGCTTTGTTAAGAAAGAAGATCTTTCAAAACCTGAATCTAGACCATCAGAGGTCTGCAAAAATATATAATTTAAGAACCAGAGAAATATCATATAAAGTGGGACAGATAGTATATAGAAGAAACTTTAAGAAAAGCAACCTCATAGATAAATATAATGCAAAACTAGCACCAAAATTTATTAAGTCAATCATTCTGAAGACTGTGGGTAATTCTCTTTATGAGTTGGGGAATCTAAATGGTGAAAAAGTAGGAAGATATCATGCTAAAGACATCCATTCATAAAGACGCACTCAAGCTGCTGTTGTTCTTTCGATTAATCTGTGATATGTGTATGTGTACTAGTTTTTTTTTTCACAAATTATAATAGAATATATATTTATTTATTCTTTAGTTATTTATTATATGTATTTATTAAATGTATATTTATTTTATATTATATCCTGTACTTTATTTATTTATATATTCATGGCTTTTAGGTTATCTGTTATAGAGAATTCATATATTTTTTTGTTTTGTCATAGAGGATTTATTTATTTATTTTAGTTATATCAGCAGTAGGTTAAGTAAAGGTATAGTTATAAATATATTTATTTATTTATTTATTTATTTATTATTTAGGCTTTATAGATTTATTTATTGTATTATACTGAGAGCAAAGACTGAACCCATAAGACTGACTAGAATCAAGAAACCTAATCAAACCTATCAAAATCCACGGGGTAAAAGAGATTTCAACTCTTAAGAGTTTACCCAGACTAAACGGCTTAAAAGTGGGAGTGGGACGTGCCACACGTCGTGAACGGCTTGTACAAAAATTAAATTGAGTGCAACTCTTCGTATAAAAAGGATCAAGCACGAAAAGGTGCAACATATCTGATATTAAAGATCGAACACCGTTTTTTTTACGAGGCCAGTTTCGTCACGACCACTCCACAACTGTCGTCGAGCTTGTTACGACAGCGTTCGATAGCTTAATCATAATAGAAAAATAAAAATAAATAAATAATTGTATATGCACCTAATCGGAGTATCCCGACTGTACACTGATTTAATTGAAACAATCAGACATTATCTTTATCCTTAAAGAATTTTAATTTTAGATACATATAGCCAAGCAAACAAAAAAAATAACTTTTAAGGGTTATCCATTGATCACCTGTAAATAAAAAAAAAAAAAAAAATGGGTAGGTAAACAATGCCATCAATGTCAATACTTACCTACTGACGAAAAAACCAAAGCGAGTATCTGTATCTAGATATATGAAGTATCTGAAAATAAAAGAGAAAAAAAAAGATAATTTAAATCAAGTTAATATGTATGTACTGTACGTATGTAAATATTTACCTTGTACGTCCTGCATTTTTGTTTTTTTTTTTGTTTGACTAATTTTTTTTGTTATTCCTAATTTTGCCCCGAATGATGATTCCACCGTGCCTGATGTTATTTATTTTATTGTGTAGGTACTAGTATTTAGTTAATATTTATTATTATTATTACCTTTATATTTATTATGATTAAGTTAGTCTTAATGTTTTCTGGAAAAAAATACGAGCACCTCATTTATACAAAAAGAAAAGAATCAAAACAGAATGACATTTGCCAATTTGACACTTGTCAGCTCTATCAGGCGAATTCAGTTCGCCCCGATAGTATGCGTTCAGAAAGTATAGGCGAATTTCAATGGTATAAATAAGCTATAGAGCTTTTATTGGTGATCGATGATTTTTAAATAACAAATAATAAAGTGCAATAATAATGAAAAGTGCAATATGATAGGAAATGTAAGAAAGGGCGAATACTCGACGCAACTGAAGAGTATGAAATCTACAAAGCTTACAAACAACAACAACACAATTTACTAAACGATAAACTGACATTAAAAACAAATGCACTTTACGACACGGCCATCAAAAACAGCAACAACAACAACAATAGATAATAGGTCATACGAACCTTACACCAAAAAACTATAACAACAACAATATAAAGAAGAGCTTCATACATACCTGCATACAACCACAACATCATACAGCAATCAACACCAAAGCTTCAAAGCAATGCAGATGCAATGAATCAGTCGAACGTACGCTTGATAATGGGTGAACACCCGAAACGCGTCGCAATTACGATATATATATATTTTTTAAATTAGTTGTGATAATTCGTGTTTTTAAAAAACAAATAAAAATATAACTATAAAATAAAACTTCGCGTTTTCATTTTTATATTTATTATTTATTTCATTATTCTCTTTAAAATTTACACAACCGGAGACAACCATAACATGTATTGATGATTAGGATTATAAGATCGTATATTGAAGCTTTTAAGAGTACACATGTACAGACAAACAGAAATGACGTAGGTGTAAGTACACAGATATAACTAGCTCACAAAATGTGTACGAAGAAATGCGAGAAAGAGGGGAAGGCAAAGCTCTACATTTTTAATCAGCAATTTAGGTGAAGGAAAGATTTAAAATATAGGCCATAGGGCATCGACCCCTTATTATGTATAAGATTTGAACATATGTTTCTAGAAATAAAGCTCTATCGGCTACAATAAAATATAGGTACCTACTATTAAGAGTTTTAAGCAAAGCAAAAGGGACTTTCACACTGTGGACAAGTTGGTAAACTTAATTTTCATAGCACAAAGGAAGTTTAAGTTCGTTTTTTTTATTAAAATAATCACCAGCATCGGACAATTTCAAATTATAAAAAAAAAAAAAAAAAAGGAAATTATAAAGGGGTAAGCATTAAACAAGAAATCTTATTTATGAAGTAGCAGAAATACCTAACAAGAAATTTCCTTTAGATTTAGAACAAAATATACTGTCCAGAATCCACTAATCTGCTGATCTAGTTTCCAAACACGGAACTATTTGAGACTCCGCTATTTTGAAAGCAGAGGTAATGTTCAGATAAAAGGTCATACATTCAAAACTGAACTTTAATATTAATATTCATTTAGGTTCGAGGGAGGGACAGAAAATCTTACCCCAAGGGTGATAAAGAGTTTATCGAGGTATACAAATCGGGCCTCTGCATAGATATTTTTAAGAAGGGACGAAAGGGGACCTTTGACGGGTTCAAGGTCAGGGACAGTTGCTACGGCAAGGTGGTCCTTGGACTGTACCGGAGGATTCATTTTTTTTTGTTCGTGTGACAAGTGAAACAAAAAGAGTTAAACTTAATATTAAAATTTAAATTTTGTAAAAAGGCAAAGAAAAGAAGAGATATAAAAAGTGAAATTAAGTAAAAATTAATATTAATAGTTAAAAAAAAAAGAAAGAAAATATAAAAAAAGAAAGGAAGAAAAGAAAAAATTGAAGAAAAGTGAAGAAAAAAAAAAGAAAAGGAAAAAAAAAAAAAAAAAAAGGAAGAATAAGAGAAATGAAAAAAAGAAAGAAATCAGTGAAGTGTTGTGCGTATCCGGACATCTTAACCAGTTGCATAGTTAAACCTATGCCAGTTTTTACTTTAACTTGTGTTCTTATACCTTTTTTGAACCAACCAGATATGCATATACATACATAGATAATATTAATAAAATCATCTGTACCGAGAACTGCCGGCAGGATCCTGGATACTGAAGCGCGAGAGGACTCTAATGTAAGTTCCTTTATAAAGAAAAAAATAAATTAAAAAAACATATTATTAAAAGAAAAAAAAAATCAGATTTGATTGTGTGTGTGTAGTGAATGTGTGTGACTGGTATTTAGAAGAAGGATGAGAACACACTCTGGATCTTTAGATTTAAGTCAGATCAATTATTATTTATTTATTTTACCTAAATATATATCTTTTTTTCTAAGTTTTTTTTTCTCTTTCTTCGCTTCAATTTTAACTTATAAGGTGCTAAACTAAAGAAAATTTTTTACACAATTTTTTTTATCTAATTTTTTTTTTCTCTTTTCCTTTATACCTACATACAAAAAAAAAATTATTAGATAGTATTAGATTTTGTAATTTGAAATAAAAATTTGAATTTTGAGATGAGAATTGTGAAGGACCATTTCATTGAAGTTGTTATGAACTATAATTAAGATGGAATTCTAAAAATCATTCAAAGGGTGTGTGGAGGCTCGGCTGAGCCGACGATCCACATATGATGTCTTTTTCTCTACATGATGACTTAACGACCACATACAACCACATTTGAACCATACTCTACTGAACCACAACTTCGATGACGGACTGCTCTAGGCAGAGTTACCCTATACTTATACTACACCACACGATACTCATACTACACTTCTTACTCATACCAATTACTATCTCATACTATACATACTGATATGCTCCCATACTTACCTATACTTACTAACATCTTTCCTGTACCTACCTATATTTACTTACATCTTACTTATACTTACCTATACTTACCTACATTTTGTTTTTACTTACCTGTACATACCTATATTTATTTACATCTTACTTATACTTACCTATACTTACTTACATTTTGTTTTTACTCACCTGTACTTCCTTACAATATATTTATACCTACCTTCACTTACGCCTGAACTGGTCATTACTGGAAGTTCAAATTTGGGGCTAAGTCCAAACATCCGGCCAAGGACTTAGCGTTGGTTGTATCAGTGATACAAGGGTGGGCAGGCCTAACTTTTGCCAATCATATCCGGCAAGGCTTCTGATGGTTCAATGAACCATTGTGTTGGTGAGACAGTGGGGCAACGATTTTTTTTGTGGACAAAATTTTCTTTTATTTTTGTAGTGTAGGTTTAGTTTTTTTAAAATTATATCTCAGGATATAAAACCTTAATTTTAAGTAACATGTTTCACGACATGAAAAGTAAGGGCTTAGTTTATAGTTTTTTTTTGATTTTTTTTATCAACAAAAGCATTTTTGTTCAACAAATAAAAATGAATAAAGCCTCATCCTTTCACCAATGCAGTGGCATAGGTAACCAGGTTTGTGCGACACCTTTATATCCTGATTCCGTTTCCTATTTTTAACTACCTTTTCCCATTCTCCCTTCCTTTTCCCTTGATTTAGGCACGATAATTTTGTTTGCCGAGTGGGAGGTGGCTGGGATGAGCAAGAATTCCCCCCAATCCTTCGAGCTTAGCCGAGCGGAAGCAAGCGTGCCACAGCTCATTTCAACACCTAAAGACACCCCCGTGGTTTACCCTCAACTCGCAACAAACATCAACATCAACGTCAACATCAACATCAACATCAACATCAACATCAACATCAACATCAACATCAACATCAACATCAACATCAACATCAACATCAACATCAACATCAACATCAACATCAACATCAACATCAACATCAACATCAACATCAACATCAACATCAACATCAACATCAACATCAACATCAACATCAACATCAACATCAACATCAACATCAACATCAACATCAACATCAACATCAACATCAACATCAACATCAACATCACATCAACATCAACATCAACATCAACATCAACATCAACATCAACATCAACATCAACATCAACATCAACATCAACATCAACATCAACATCAACATCAACATCAACATCAACATCAACATCAACATCAACATCAACATCAACATCAACATCAACATCAACATCAACATCAACATCAACATCAACATCAACATCAACATCAACATCAACATCAACATCAACATCAACATCAACATCAACATCAACATCAACATCAACATCAACATCAACATCAACATCAACATCAACATCAACATCAACATCAACATCAACATCAACATCAACATCAACATCAACATCAACATCAACATCAACATCAACATCAACATCAACATCAACATCAACATCAACATCAACATCAACATCAACATCAACATCAACATCAACATCAACATCAACATCAACATCAACATCAACATCAACATCAACATCAACATCAACATCAACATCAACATCAACATCAACATCAACATCAACATCAACATCAACATCAACATCAACATCAACATCAACATCAACATCAACATCAACATCAACATCAACATCAACATCAACATCAACATCAACAGCAACATCAACATCAACATCAACATCAACATCAACATCAACATCAACATCAACATCAACATCAACATCAACATCAACATCAACATCAACATCAACATCAACATCAACATCAACATCAACATCAACATCAACATCAACATCAACATCAACATCAACATCAACATCAACATCAACATCAACATCAACATCAACATCAACATCAACATCAACATCAACATCAACATCAACATCAACATCAACATCAACATCAACATCAACATCAACATCAACATCAACATCAACATCAACATCAACATCAACATCAACATCAACATCAACATCAACATCAACATCAACATCAACATCAACATCAACATCAACATCAACATCAACATCAACATCAACATCAACATCAACATCAACATCAACATCAACATCAACATCAACATCAACATCAACATCAACATCAACATCAACATCAACATCAACATCAACATCAACATCAACATCAACATCAACATCAACATCAACATCAACATCAACATCAACATCAACATCAACATCAACATCAACATCAACATCAACATCAACATCAACATCAACATCAACATCAACATCAACATCAACATCAACATCAACATCAACATCAACATCAACATCAACATCAACATCAACATCAACATCAACATCAACATCAACATCAACATCAACATCAACATCAACATCAACATCAACATCAACATCAACATCAACATCAACATCAACATCAACATCAACATCAACATCAACATCAACATCAACATCAACATCAACATCAACATCAACATCAACATCAACATCAACATCAACATCAACATCAACATCAACATCAACATCAACATCAACATCAACATCAACATCAACATCAACATCAACATCAACATCAACATCAACATCAACATCAACATCAACATCAACATCAACATCAACATCAACATCAACATCAACATCAACATCAACATCAACATCAACATCAACATCAACATCAACATCAACATCAACATCAACATCAACATCAACATCAACATCAACATCAACATCAACATCAACATCAACATCAACATCAACATCAACATCAACATCAACATCAACATCAACATCAACATCAACATCAACATCAACATCAACATCAACATCAACATCAACATCAACATCAACATCAACATCAACATCAACATCAACATCAACATCAACATCAACATCAACATCAACATCAACATCAACATCAACATCAACATCAACATCAACATCAACATCAACATCAACATCAACATCAACATCAACATCAACATCAACATCAACATCAACATCAACATCAACATCAACATCAACATCAACATCAACATCAACATCAACATCAACATCAACATCAACATCAACATCAACATCAACATCAACATCAACATCAACATCAACATCAACATCAACATCAACATCAACATCAACATCAACATCAACATCAACATCAACATCAACATCAACATCAACATCAACATCAACATCAACATCAACATCAACATCAACATCAACATCAACATCAACATCAACATCAACATCAACATCAACATCAACATCAACATCAACATCAACATCAACATCAACATCAACATCAACATCAACATCAACATCAACATCAACATCAACATCAACATCAACATCAACATCAACATCAACATCAACATCAACATCAACATCAACATCAACATCAACATCAACATCAACATCAACATCAACATCAACATCAACATCAACATCAACATCAACATCAACATCAACATCAACATCAACATCAACATCAACATCAACATCAACATCAACATCAACATCAACATCAACATCAACATCAACATCAACATCAACATCAACATCAACATCAACATCAACATCAACATCAACATCAACATCAACATCAACATCAACATCAACATCAACATCAACATCAACATCAACATCAACATCAACATCAACATCAACATCAACATCAACATCAACATCAACATCAACATCAACATCAACATCAACATCAACATCAACATCAACATCAACATCAACATCAACATCAACATCAACATCAACATCAACATCAACATCAACATCAACATCAACATCAACATCAACATCAACATCAACATCAACATCAACATCAACATCAACATCAACATCAACATCAACATCAACATCAACATCAACATCAACATCAACATCAACATCAACATCAACATCAACATCAACATCAACATCAACATCAACATCAACATCAACATCAACATCAACATCAACATCAACATCAACATCAACATCAACATCAACATCAAGATCAACATCAACATCAACATCAACATCAACATCAACATCAACATCAACATCAACATCAACATCAACATCAACATCAACATCAACATCAACATCAACATCAACATCAACATCAACATCAACATCAACATCAACATCAACATCAACATCAACATCAACATCAACATCAACATCAACATCAACATCAACATCAACAACATCAACATCAACATCAACATCAACATCAACATCAACATCAACATCAACATCAACATCAACATCAACATCAACATCAACATCAACATCAACATCAACATCAACATCAACATCAACATCAACATCAACATCAACATCAACATCAACATCAACATCAACATCAACATCAACATCAACATCAACATCAACATCAACATCAACATCAACATCAACATCAACATCAACATCAACATCAACATCAACATCAACATCAACATCAACATCAACATCAACATCAACATCAACATCAACATCAACATCAACATCAACATCAACATCAACATCAACATCAACATCAACATCAACATCAACATCAACATCAACATCAACATCAACATCAACATCAACATCAACATCAACATCAACATCAACATCAACATCAACATCAACATCAACATCAACATCAACATCAACATCAACATCAACATCAACATCAACATCAACATCAACATCAACATCAACATCAACATCAACATCAACATCAACATCAACATCAACATCAACATCAACATCAACATCAACATCAACATCAACATCAACATCAACATCAACATCAACATCAACATCAACATCAACATCAACATCAACATCAACATCAACATCAACATCAACATCAACATCAACATCAACATCAACATCAACATCAACATCAACATCAACATCAACATCAACATCAACATCAACATCAACATCAACATCAACATCAACATCAACATCAACATCAACATCAACATCAACATCAACATCAACATCAACATCAACATCAACATCAACATCAACATCAACATCAACATCAACATCAACATCAACATCAACATCAACATCAACATCAACATCAACATCAACATCAACATCAACATCAACATCAACATCAACATCAACATCAACATCAACATCAACATCAACATCAACATCAACATCAACATCAACATCAACATCAACATCAACATCAACATCAACATCAACATCAACATCAACATCAACATCAACATCAACATCAACATCAACATCAACATCAACATCAACATCAACATCAACATCAACATCAACATCAACATCAACATCAACATCAACATCAACATCAACATCAACATCAACATCAACATCAACATCAACATCAACATCAACATCAACATCAACATCAACATCAACATCAACATCAACATCAACATCAACATCAACATCAACATCAACATCAACATCAACATCAACATCAACATCAACATCAACATCAACATCAACATCAACATCAACATCAACATCAACATCAACATCAACATCAACATCAACATCAACATCAACATCAACATCAACATCAACATCAACATCAACATCAACATCAACATCAACATCAACATCAACATCAACATCAACATCAACATCAACATCAACATCAACATCAACATCAACATCAACATCAACATCAACATCAACAACATCAACATCAACATCAACATCAACATCAACATCAACATCAACATCAACATCAACATCAACATCAACATCAACATCAACATCAACATCAACATCAACATCAACATCAACATCAACATCAACATCAACATCAACATCAACTTCAACATCAACATCAACATCAACATCAACATCAACATCAACATCAACATCAACATCAACATCAACATCAACATCAACATCAACATCAACATCAACATCAACATCAACATCAACATCAACATCAACATCAACATCAACATCAACATCAACATCAACATCAACATCAACATCAACATCAACATCAACATCAACATCAACATCAACATCAACATCAACATCAACATCAACATCAACATCAACATCAACATCAACATCAACATCAACATCAACATCAACATCAACATCAACATCAACATCAACATCAACATCAACATCAACATCAACATCAACATCAACATCAACATCAACATCAACATCAACATCAACATCAACATCAACATCAACATCAACATCAACATCAACATCAACATCAACATCAACATCAACATCAACATCAACATCAACATCAACATCAACATCAACATCAACATCAACATCAACATCAACATCAACATCAACATCAACTTCAACATCAACATCAACATCAACATCAACATCAACATCAACATCAACATCAACATCAACATCAACATCAACATCAACATCAACATCAACATCAACATCAACATCAACATCAACATCAACATCAACATCAACATCAACATCAACATCAACATCAACATCAACATCAACATCAACATCAACATCAACATCAACATCAACATCAACATCAACATCAACATCAACATCAACATCAACATCAACATCAACATCAACATCAACATCAACATCAACATCAACATCAACATCAACATCAACATCAACATCAACATCAACATCAACATCAACATCAACATCAACATCAACATCAACTTCAACATCAACATCAACATCAACATCAACATCAACATCAACATCAACATCAACATCAACATCAACATCAACATCAACATCAACATCAACATCAACATCAACATCAACATCAACATCAACATCAACATCAACATCAACATCAACATCAACATCAACATCAACATCAACATCAACATCAACATCAACATCAACATCAACATCAACATCAACATCAACATCAACATCAACATCAACATCAACATCAACATCAACATCAACATCAACATCAACATCAACATCAACATCAACATCAACATCAACATCAACATCAACATCAACATCAACATCAACATCAACATCAACAACATCAACATCAACATCAACATCAACATCAACATCAACATCAACATCAACATCAACATCAACATCAACATCAACATCAACATCAACATCAACATCAACATCAACATCAACATCAACATCAACATCAACATCAACATCAACATCAACATCAACATCAACATCAACATCAACATCAACATCAACATCAACATCAACATCAACATCAACATCAACATCAACATCAACATCAACATCAACATCAACATCAACATCAACATCAACATCAACATCAACATCAACATCAACATCAACATCAACATCAACATCAACATCAACATCAACATCAACATCAACATCAACATCAACATCAACATCAACATCAACATCAACATCAACATCAACATCAACATCAACATCAACATCAACATCAACATCAACATCAACATCAACATCAACATCAACATCAACATCAACATCAACATCAACATCAACATCAACATCAACATCAACATCAACATCAACATCAACATCAACATCAACATCAACATCAACATCAACATCAACATCAACATCAACATCAACATCAACACCAACACCAACACCAACATCACAACATCAACATCAACATCAACATCAACATCAACATCAACATCAACATCAACATCAACATCAACATCAACATCAACATCAACATCAACATCAACATCAACATCAACATCAACATCAACATCAACATCAACATCAACATCAACATCAACATCAACATCAACATCAACATCAACATCAACATCAACATCAACATCAACATCAACATCAACATCAACATCAACATCAACATCAACATCAACATCAACATCAACATCAACATCAACATCAACATCAACATCAACATCAACATCAACATCAACATCAACATCAACATCAACATCAACATCAACATCAACATCAACATCAACATCAACATCAACATCAACATCAACATCAACATCAACATCAACATCAACATCAACATCAACATCAACATCAACATCAACATCAACATCAACATCAACATCAACATCAACATCAACATCAACATCAACATCAACATCAACATCAACATCAACATCAACATCAACATCAACATCAACATCAACATCAACATCAACATCAACATCAACATCAACATCAACATCAACATCAACATCAACATCAACATCAACATCAACATCAACATCAACATCAACATCAACATCAACATCAACATCAACATCAACATCAACATCAACATCAACATCAACATCAACATCAACATCAACATCAACATCAACATCAACATCAACATCAACATCAACATCAACATCAACATCAACATCAACATCAACATCAACATCAACATCAACATCAACATCAACATCAACATCAACATCAACATCAACATCAACATCAACATCAACATCAACATCAACATCAACATCAACATCACCATCAACATCAACATCAACATCAACATCAACATCAACATCAACATCAACATCAACATCAACATCAACATCAACATCAACATCAACATCAACATCAACATCAACATCAACATCAACATCAACATCAACATCAACATCAACATCAACATCAACATCAACATCAACATCAACATCAACATCAACATCAACATCAACATCAACATCAACATCAACATCAACATCAACATCAACATCAACATCAACATCAACATCAACATCAACATCAACATCAACATCAACATCAACATCAACATCAACATCAACATCAACATCAACATCAACATCAACATCAACATCAACATCAACATCAACATCAACATCAACATCAACATCAACATCAACATCAACATCAACATCAACATCAACATCAACATCAACATCAACATCAACATCAACATCAACATCAACATCAACATCAACATCAACATCAACATCAACATCAACATCAACATCAACATCAACATCAACATCAACATCAACATCAACATCAACATCAACATCAACATCAACATCAACATCAACATCAACATCAACATCAACATCAACATCAACATCAACATCAACATCAACATCAACATCAACATCAACATCAACATCAACATCAACATCAACATCAACATCAACATCAACATCAACATCAACATCAACATCAACATCAACATCAACATCAACATCAACATCAACATCAACATCAACATCAACATCAACATCAACATCAACATCAACATCAACATCAACATCAACATCAACATCAACATCAACATCAACATCAACATTCAACATCAACATCAACATCAACATCAACATCAACATCGACAACAACATCAACATCAACATCAACATCAACATCAACATCATCCACATCAACATCAACATCAACATCAACATCAACATCAACATCAACATCAACATCAACATCAACATCAACATCAACATCAACATCAACATCAACATCAACATCAACATCAACATCAACATCAACATCAACATCAACATCAACATCAACATCAACATCAACATCAACATCAACATCACATCAACATCAACATCAACATCAACATCAACATCAACATCAACATCAACATCAACATCAACATCAACATCAACATCAACATCAACATCAACATCAACATCAACATCAACATCAACATCAACATCAACATCAACATCAACAACAACATCAACATCAACATCAACATCAACATCAACATCAACATCAACATCAACATCAACATCAACATCAACATCAACATCAACATCAACATCAACATCAACATCAACATCAACATCAACATCAACATCAACATCAACATCAACATCAACATCAACATCACATCAACATCAACATCAACATCAACATCAACATCAACATCAACATCAACATCAACATCAACATCAACATCAACATCAACATCAACATCAACATCAACATCAACATCAACATCAACATCACATCAACATCAACATCAACATCAACATCAACATCAACATCACACAACATCAACATCAACATCAACATCAACATCACATCAACATCAACATCAACATCAACAACAACATCAACATCAACATCAACATCAACATCAACATCAACATCAACATCAACATCAACATCAACATCAACATCAACATCACATCAACATCAACATCAACATCAACATCAACATCACATCAACATCAACATCAACATCAACATCAACATCAACATCAACATCAACATCAACATCAACATCAACATCAACATCAACATCAACACAACATCAACATCAACATCAACATCAACATCAACATCAACATCAACATCAACATCAACATCAACATCAACCATCAACATCACATCAACATCAACATCAACATCAACATCAACATCAACATCAACATCAACATCAACATCAACATCAACATCAACATCAACATCAACATCACATCAACATCAACATCAACATCAACATCACATCAACATCAACATCAACATCAACATCAACACCATCAACATCAACATCAACATCAACATCAACATCAACATCAACATCAACATCAACATCAACATCCACAACCCATCAACATCAACATCAACATCAACATCAACATCACATCACATCAACATCAACATCAACATCACATCAACATCACATCAACATCAACATCACACACATCAACATCAACATCACATCAACATCAACATCAACATCAACATCACATCACATCAACATCACATCAACATCAACATCAACATCAACATCAACATCAACATCAACATCAACATCAACATCAACATCAACATCAACATCAACATCAACATCAACATCAACATCAACATCAACATCAACATCAACATCAACATCAACATCACATCAACATCAACATCAACATCAACATCACATCAACATCAACATCAACATCAACCATCAACAACAACATCAACATCAACATCAACATCAACATCAACATCAACATCAACATCAACATCAACATCACATCAACATCAACATCAACATCAACATCAACATCAACATCAACATCAACATCAACATCAACATCAACATCAACATCACATCAACATCAACATCAACATCAACATCAACATCAACATCAACATCAACATCAACATCAACATCAACATCAACATCAACATCAACATCAACATCAACATCAACATCAACATCAACATCACATCAACATCAACATCAACATCACATCCACATCAACATCCACATCAACATCAACATCAACATCAACATCAACATCAACATCAACATCAACATCAACATCAACATCAACATCAACATCAACATCAACATCAACATCAACATCAACATCAACATCAACATCAACATCAACATCACATCAACATCAACATCAACATCAACATCAACATCAACATCAAATCAACATCAACATCAACATCAACATCAACATCAACATCAACATCAACATCAACATCAACATCAACATCAACATCAACATCAACATCAACATCAACATCAACATCAACATCAACATCAACATCAACATCAACATCAACATCAACATCAACATCAACATCAACATCAACATCAACATCAACATCAACATCAACATCAACATCAACATCAACATCAACATCAACATCAACATCAACATCAACATCACATCAACATCAACATCAACATCAACATCAACATCAACATCACACAACATCAACATCAACATCAACATCAACATCAACATCAACATCAACATCAACATCAACATCAACATCAACATCAACATCACATCAACATCAACATCAACATCAACATCAACATCAACATCAACATCAACATCAACATCAACATCAACATCAACAACAACATCAACATCAACATCAACATCAACATCAACATCAACATCAACATAACATCAACATCAACATCAACATCAACATCAACATCAACATCAACATCAACATCAACATCAACATCAACATCAACATCAACATCAACATCAACATCAACATCAACATCAACATCAACAATCACCACATCAACATCACATCAACATCAACATCACATCAACATCAACATCACATCAACAACACCAACATCAACATCAACACAACATCAACATCAACATCAACATCAACATCAACATCAACATCAACATCAACATCAACATCAACATCAACATCAACATCAACATCAACACAACATCAACATCACATCCACAACACCATCAACATCAACATCAACATCAACATCAACATCAACATCAACATCAACATCAACATCACATCACATCAACATCAACATCACATCAACATCAACATCAACATCAACATCAACATCAACATCAACATCACATCAACATCAACATCACATCAACATCAACATCAACATCAACATCAACATCAACATCAACATCAACCTCAACATCAACATCAACATCAACATCAACATCAACATCAACATCAACATCAACATCAACATCAACATCAACATCAACATCAACATCAACATCAACATCAACATCAACATCAACATCAACATCAACCACACATCAACATCAACATCAACATCAACATCAACATCAACACAACATCAACATCAACATCAACACAACATCAACATCCAACATCAACATCAACACTCAACATCAACATCAACATCAAATCAACATCAACATCAACAACAACACCAACATCAACATCAACATCAACATCACATCACACCCATCAACATCCAACATCAACATCAACATCAACATCAACATCAACATCAACAACAACATCAACAACAACATCAACATCAACATCAACATCAACATCAACATCAACATCAACATCAACATCAACAACATCAACATCAACATCACCATCAACATCAACCATCAACATCAACATCAACAACACACAACACAACATCAACATCAACATCACACAACATCAACCATCACATCAACATCAACATCAACATCAACATCAACATCAACATCACATCAACATCAACACAACACAACATCAACATCAACATCAACATCAACATCAACATCAACATCAACCAACATCAACATCACACACAACATCAACATCAACATCCACATCACACAAATCACATCAACACAACTCACATCAACATCAACATCACATCAACATCAACATCAACATCAACCATCAACATCAACATCAACATCAACATCAACACAACACAACATCAACATCAACATCAACATCAACACAACATCAACATCAACACAACCTCAACATCAACACAACATCAACATCAACATCAACATCAACATCAACATCAACAACCAACATCAACATCAACATCACATCAACAACAACATCAACAACAACACAACATCAACATCAACATCAACATCACATCAACATCACATCAACATCAACATCAACATCAACATCAACATCACATCAACATCAACATCAACATCAACATCACATCAACATCAACATCACATCAACATCAACATCAACATCAACCATCAACACATCAACACCAACATCAACATCAACATCAAACATCAACATCAACATCAACATCAACATCAACATCAACATCAACATCAACATCAACATCAACATCAACATCACATCAACATCACATCAACATCAACATCAACATCAACATCAACATCAACATCAACATCAACATCAACATCAACATCAACATCAACATCAACATCAACATCAACATCAACATCAACATCAACATCAACATCAACATCAACATCAACATCAACTCAACATCACATCAACATCAACATCCATCACATCCACATCAACATCAACATCAACATCAACATCAACATCAACATCAACATCAACATCAACATCAACATCAACATCAACACAACATCACATCAACATCAACATCAACATCAACATCAACATCAACATCACATCACATCAACATCAACATCACATCAACAACATCAACATCACATCAACATCACATCACACACATCAACATCAACATCAACATCAACATCAACACAATCAACATCAACATCAACATCAACATCAACATCAACATCAACATCAACATCAACATCACATCAACATCAACATCAACATCAACATCAACATCAACATCAACATCAACATCAACATCAACATCAACATCAACATCAACATCAACATCAACATCACATCAACATCAACATCAACATCATCAACATCAACATCAACATCAACATCAACATCAACATCAACATCAACATCACATCACATCAACATCAACATCAACATCAACATCAACATCAACATCAACATCAACATCAACATCAACATCAACATCAACATCAACATCAACATCACATCAACATCAACATCAACATCAACATCAACATCAAACATCAACATCAACATCAACATCAACATCAACATCAACATCAACATCAACATCAACATCAACATCAACATCAACATCAACATCAACATCACATCAACATCAACATCAACATCAACATCAAATCAACATCAACATCAACATCAACATCAACATCAACATCAACATCAACATCAACATCAAACATCAACATCAACATCAACATCAACATCAACATCAACATCAACATCAACATCAACATCAACATCAACATCAACATCAACATCACATCAACATCAACATCAACATCAACATCAACATCAACATCAACATCAACATCAACATCAACATCAACATCACACAACATCAACATCAACATCAACATCAACATCAACATCAACATCAACATCAACATCAACATCAACATCAACATCAACATCAACATCACATCAACATCAACATCAACATCAACATCAACATCAACATCAACATCAACATCAACATCAACATCAACATCAACATCAACATCAACATCAACATCAACATCAACATCAACATCAACATCAACATCAACATCAACATCAACATCAACATCAACATCAACATCAACATCAACATCAACATCAACATCAACATCAACATCAACATCAACATCAACATTGTTACGGTAAGATTTACCGCAACAAAAATCATTCTTTTGGTTCTTAAAACCTGGTCAAATCGTGCGCTTTTGGCACGGTTCAACTCTCGATATTTGTTTCCGCTCCATCCCAACCATTCCCTTTTTTTACCCACATTTTGAGTCCGTTGTCCTCTGGGAGTTTTGAGAGTGACTCAGAGAGGATAACAAAGCAGGTTATTTTCCATCGGGTTGAGCCAGCGGACGAGCTGGAGACTTGCCCGCAACGTATTCTAATTTAATCGTGCTGAGCCAGCGGATGAGCTGGAGACTCACACGCATCAGTCTATCGTGTTGAGCCAGCGGACGGGCTGGAGACTCGCACGCATAGTAAAGAAAGTGATGAAGCTTTCCAACGAGTTCGAAAGAGGAGGCCACAACAACACAACAAAGTGTGAATTATAGTCACGCCACCGTAAATGTAGAATGGCCGAGTGCCCACCGTAAAGTGTCTGATATCAAAGAAAGATAGCAATGATGTGTTTTTCTCTTTAAATATTATCTGCGCGAAGGTCTATGGAATTTAGATTATTCTTGTTGATAATTCCTACCATTTTAGTTGGAAAATGGTTAGGATTCTCTCCAACAAAAATATTCTTCTCAAAGTAATTAGTTTGGGCCGGTTTGGGCTGGGGACTTTGCGCGTTGTGTCGTAGTTTTTCACTTGCCTTTTTAAAATAAAATATCATTGACATTTTACGGCTGAACACGTCCACTGAGCCTACGAGGATCGCATCCTCAACGCATAGGATCGCGTGCAATGGTTTCACCGCTCTCAGTCGCACGTCTCTGCATAGATGGGCGAGATGCTGCTGCATGACTGAGACAAGAACACCACCACGCAAAAGATCCGAAGAGGATGGCTATATGGTCGGGGCGAAGTGGACAAGCCAAGCCTCCATTTTGGATGACAATTCAATTTTGGATTTGAAAAAGAGAAGAAGGAAATTTTCGAGAAATAAAAAAAAAAAGAAGTGAAAAACTATACCGAGAAAATTTAAGCGGAAATTAGAAGAAAACTTGGGAAATAAAGAAGAAAATCATTTGAGGAAATCTCGATTTCAATTTGGGAAAAGCCTTGAGAAGAATATCTTCGCTGGAAAATTTTTGAGAAAAGCTAAGTATTTCTGTGTCTGGTGGTGTCCAGAAATTTTAGCTTGTTAGTTGTTTGTTTAATTGGTTTTTAATTCGTTCTGTTTGTGACCCTATGTGGGGCAAACAAATTTATATAAAGTAGACCTTCGCTGAACATTCGTTTTCCTCCCAAGATTGTGGGACCCGTGACCTTTGTTTTTGACCTTATAACGTTCTTTACCATTGCGATCTTTCTTTGTGTCCATTTGACACACCCCTTTGTTTGCTTCTTTTTATTATTTGCGTCTATTTTATTTTCGAGAATTAGCCTTCTGCTAATCTCGAAAAACTATTGTTCTTGCTTTTTCTTCTTGTTGAAAAGACTCTGGGTTTTTATCCCGGCATTTGCCACGGTTTCCCAGACATTTAAATAAAAAGTTTAAATTCTCAATTCGAGAAATAAATCTAGCTTCTTTTTATTTCATTTATTTATTTTCATCAAATTATATTTTTTTGGTAAGGCAAACTACCATTAAAGTTTCCTGGCGCCCACCCTGTAACGTAAATTACGTATATTTACGTTCCACTCCACTTTCTATCGAACCTTCTTTTGATTCGATAATTTTTTTATTCTAACATTAAAATATACCTACCCAACCCATTACGATTTTCCATCATACACGATCGCGTTGGTTATATTAGTTTTCTTTTTTTTTTATTCGACGAATCCCCCTTGCTGACTAGCCGGTGAAAATTGCATATCATTGCAGTTGTTGTTGCAATATTTCTTTTTATCAATTCTCTCTCTTTTAATTTGACACTTCGTTCTTCGTCATAAACGAAATTTCTTTGCGCGGTGCCGGTTGCACATTTGTTTACAATTGTTTTTCTTGTTTTGGTTTTAATAAATATTGGATTCGAAATAATCCAAAGTTACGCGGTTTATTTGTTCGACGTTATAAATAATTGTCCTCATCCTAAATTAATTTCAATTCGGGCTATTTTTTTTTGTTTAAAGAAATAATTTTGCAACAAATTGGCGTTCCAACGTAGAGCAGCGGTGTTTTTTTTGAAAAATAATTGTTCGTGTGTGAAGTATTGTCCTGTAGTCGTTCTTTTTAATATAATATAATCTAAAAAAAGTTTTTCTAATATTGTTTCTTTTGATATAGGTAGCTAAATAGAAGTGAAGTGTTTTTTTTTTGAAAATTTCTAAAACACACCCACCCCTTTATCCATTCATCATCATCATCATTCATCAGAAAACAGGTATAAATTACATACAATACATAGTAGATTATTTTTGCATTTACATTTTTTTTTTCTCGTCGTTGATTTTGTTGGCCTTGAAAGATTTTGATTCAATAATAGCCAGGGCCGGCAAGATTCTAAATTTAGTAGTGTCGTAGTAGTTTTTTTTTTTTTCGTTTAGTAATTAATACTTAATATTATTAATAATACTTTTTTATTATTAAGTTTTTTTTTTATTATTAAGTTTTTTTTAACTTTTTGATTTTATTTCTATCATTTTCATTTCTTTTATTTGCGATTTATTTTTTTTTAAGTTTATTATTACTTAATTGAGTTTGATTTTTTTTGTGGGTTTAATTTCTTTTTTTGATTTTAATTTTTCTTTTTTATTTTATTCGTTCGAGAACTTTTTGGACTCATTTCGTTTTATTTAATTGTTTTCATAAGATTTTGTTATAAGTTTAAAGTGTTTTTAGTTCTTTTCGGAAATTAGTTGTTTGCTTATTTACTTATCTAATATGGAGATTAATAGATTAGCGCAAGACGAGCTTGCTTATGAAATGGAGTGGAGAGGGTTAGAGGTAGGATCTGTAGACGATATGAGGAAAGCGCTTCGGGTCGCGCTTAAATTAGAACGTAGGAAATCGTATGTAGCTCCCGCGTATCCATTTAGCTTTGAAGAAGACCGAAAAGCGGTCGAGGAAAAATTGTTAGAAATAGGGAAACTTTTAGAAAATCCTCCTAGGTCGGAAACATCCAAGGAATATTTAAAGATTTTAGCTAAAGTAGAATGGGGATTAGGTAGATTAGATAGGTCGGTTCCTGAAAATGCAAACGAGGATAAGAGCAAGCAGGCTCTTAAAAATAAATTAGTGATGGCAATGGCCCAGTTAGAAGTAGATGAGGAAGAGATAAATGAAGAGGAGAAAGAACAGGGGAGAGAAATGTTTCAGGAACAGCAGAATATTTCGGAGGTTGAAAATCAGCGTTCAGCTGAACCTCAAAATAGCAGGTCGGTAAATACTCCTGCCAGTATATCGACGGGTATAGTAGGGGAAAATACAAGTGCGGAGGTTAATAGGGATAGTTTGATAAGAGGTAGTCAGATTGTAGAAAGAGTTTTTGTTAATCAGGAACGATTTGAGAATTTGTCGAAATGGGAGGTTAAATTCACTGGTGAGCGCTGTGGTGCCTCAGTGAACGCGTTTTTAGAAAGAGTAGAAGAGATCCGTAGTGCGCGGGGTGTGACGGAATCTCAATTGTTCAGAGCAGCGGTAGATTTATTTGTAGGGAAAGCACTTATTTGGTATAGGGCAATTAGGGTTTCGGTAAATTCGTGGCAGGAACTTACCAGAGAGTTGAAGCTGGAGTTCTTGCCACCGAATTATGACGATTCGTTGTTAGATGAGATCAGGCGTCGCACACAAGGCAAGGATGAGTCCATCGGTGTCTATGTGGCGACGATGCAGAATTTGTTCGGTAGGCTTTCTGAGGAGATATCAGAACGGAGGAAGCTGTCAATGATTCAGCGGAACTTGACACCTTTCTACCAGACGCAACTTGGTTTGGCTAAGCCAAATTGCGTTTCTGATTTAGTAACGTTAGGTCGAGATTTAGAGGCAGTTAGGGCTAACGTGGAATCTTATGTTCCACCTCCCAGTGTTAGGAATAGGACGTTGCTAGAACCCGATCTAGCATACGTAGGTTTAGAAACTCCAACAGTTTCGGTTGTTACTGAGAGCAACCAAACTGATCGACAGGCCCCCATCTCAAATCAGCGGCAGATAAGGAACCAAAATCCATTCTCTAGGAACTCCCAAGTTGGTAGTAGAAGATCTGACCCTGTTGTTAGGTGTTTTAATTGCAATGGTGAAGGCCATCTTGCAAATAGGTGTTCCGCTCCTAGGCGTTGCTATGGTTGTGGTAGAGTTGGAGTTACTCGAAGTAACTGTCAACAGTGTTCGGGAAATATGGGCCGAAATAGTAATTCGGGAAATGTGAGACGCACTCTCGGGTCAGTAGGACGAGAGCGTCGTTAAAATCTTTTAGGTTGCCTACTGGTAACCAGTCGGCTAAAATTCATTTAGGTTTCACACTCGCGCAAAATGGTAGGGATCAGAGGCCATATTTAGGCGTTGAGATTTTTGGAATAAAAATGTTAGGGCTTTTAGATTCAGGTGCTTCACGCACAATTATTTGTAGGGACGGGTGGGAAATTTTGAAAGATTTAGGTTTAGAGCTAGGCAAAACAAGCATAGAAAAAGTAACTTTAGCGGATGGTGCAGGTATAGGAGTAGAGGGAGTTATTTCACTTCCAATTAGGGTTAAAGAGAAAGTTGTGTTAGTAGAGTGTCTCGTTATTCCCCGCCTTCCTCATAGATTGATTTTAGGAGCAGACTTTTGGGCTCGATCGGGTGTAGTCCCGGATCTTCAATCAGGGGAATGGACATTTTCGAACCAAACTTCGTTGGCTTCGATGTCCGTTGCGGAACAGTTGACAGATTTAGACGAGAAACAGAAACAAGAATTAGATAGTTTTTTAGAAAAGATTTTTCAAGAAATGCCTGAGGGATTAGGGTGCACACAGATGGTGTCGCACAAAATTAGGACAAAAGCTGAGCCGATTAAACAGCGGTACTATCCGGTGTCGCCAGCTATTCAAAAGTTTATAGATAGGGAATTAGAAGAGATGCTCCGAGACGGAGTCATCGAAAAATCTGACAGTCCATGGGCTTCTCCCATTGTCATGATTAAGAAGAAAGATGGCACGTATAGGTTTTGTGTAGATTATAGAAAGCTGAATGAGGTTACTGATAGGGACGCATACCCCCTCCCATATATAACGGCCATCTTGGACAAATTAAATAATGCTAGGTTTTTGAGTTCGCTGGATATTAAATCTGCATATTGGCAGATTCCAGTCGAAAAGGAATCGCAGAAGTATACTGCATTTACAGTTCCAGGTAGGGGTTTGTTTCATTTTTTGAGGATGCCATTTGGATTGCATAATGCTCCTGCAACATGGCAAAGATTTATAGATACGGTCCTTGGACCGGAGTTAGAACCATATGTTTTTGTCTATCTCGATGACATCATCATCGTTACAGACACTTTCGAAAAACATATGGAGATTTTAAATGAGGTTTTTAGAAGATTAGTTAAGGCAGGTTTAAAAGTAGGTAGGGAAAAATGTCACTTCGTTAGGCCATCTTTGAAATTTCTGGGATATGTTGTAGACAGAAACGGTTTACACATGGACCCGGAAAAGATAGAAAGCATGTTAGGGATTCCTGCACCCAAAAATGTAAAAGAGGTTAGGAGTTTTATCGGAACGGTATCCTGGTACAGGAGATTTATACCAAACTTTGCGAGTTTGGTTAAGCCGTTATCCGATCTTCTTAAGAAGAACAAAAAGTTTGAGTGGAATAGTGAGTGTGAGGAAAGCTTCCGAAAATCTAAAGAGTGTTTAGTTGCAGCACCCATCCTAACGTGTCCGGATTTTACGAAGCCATTTGTCGTTCAGACAGATGCTTCGGACTTTGGGATTGGGGCTGTTTTGAGTCAAAATTGGGATGAAGGAGAAAAAGTGGTTTGCTATTTAAGCAGATCACTAAATAGATGTGAGAGAAACTATTCGACCACAGAAAAAGAGTGCTTAGCTGTTCTGTGGGCTATAGAAAAGTTGCGGCCATATTTAGAGGGAGTGAGATTTACGGTCATCACCGATCACTACTCTCTAATATGGTTGAGCAAGTTGAAGGATCCGGCAGGTAGGCTGGCACGATGGGCTGTACGTATGCAACAGTTCGACTTCGACATTGTTCACCGCAAAGGAAAGGATCATGTGGTGCCAGATATGCTTTCTCGAAGCGTACCGGTTATCTCCGGGATTTCAGAGCCCACAACCGATCCCTGGATATCAAAAATGGTAGGAGAAATAGATAAAAAGCCATTGTCTTTTCCAGCATGGCGAGTAGAAGATGGAAAATTATTAAAATTCGTTAGGGCAAGTCATGTTTTAGTCCACGACACGAATAGTGAGTGGAAGATAGTTGTTCCCAAGAATGATAGGAAAAAGATTTTAGAAGAAAATCACGACCATCCGTTAGCAGGGCATATGGGGGTAAAGAAAACTTTTGCTAGGATAGGAGAAAGATATTACTGGCCCAAAATGAGGTCAGATATCACTAGGTATGTTAAAAATTGTAAAGTTTGCCAAAGTGTGAAACCGATGAACGAAAAACCGGCTGGGTTGATGACGGAGAGGAAAGGGGTAACCGATCCGTGGGAGATGATTTGTATTGATTTAGTTGGTCCACTTCCTAAATCTAGTAGGGGTTTCGTGTATATTCTGACTGTTGTTGATTATTTTACGAAGTTTCCATTGTTGTTCCCGTTGAGATCTGCAACGGCGAAGTCGGTTTGTAAGGAGTTGGAAGACAATGTCTTCTTGTTGTTTGGCGTTCCAAAATGTGTTGTTTGTGATAACGGTCCGCAGTTCAAGAGTAGAGAACTGAAGTCTTTGTGTGATAATTATGGTTCCACAATTAGGTTTACGGCGAATTACCACCCACAGGCTAATCCTTCAGAAAGGATTAATCAAATCATCAAGAATACTCTTAGGGCGTACGTTTCAGAAAACCATAGGTCTTGGGATGCACAGTTAGCAAAGGTGG
The DNA here is from genome assembly GCA_916050605.2 of Platycheirus albimanus. Classification (NCBI taxonomy): domain Eukaryota; kingdom Metazoa; phylum Arthropoda; class Insecta; order Diptera; family Syrphidae; genus Platycheirus; species Platycheirus albimanus. Next base: position 16,976 of record CAJZLR020000010.1, on the reverse strand, counting down.
CGTGTTATATACGCACGTCACATCACGAAGTTTTAGGCGTGTCGCCTTACTACGCGAATTTTGGTCGAGGGATGGTGACTTTTGGCAAACCCTTAACCACCATTCCGGATGTTAGGAGTGATAGTACGGATGACACTAGGGAAAGGTTTAGGTTGCTTAGGGAAGAAATAGGGAAAAAGTTAGAGTCAGCATCCAAGATGGCGGCGAAAAGGTACAACCTTAGACGAAGGGATGTACAGTTTCTTCCAAACGAATTGGTTTGGCGACGTAATTTCAGTTTGTCTGATGCAGCAAACTACTACACGGCAAAATTAGCGCCTAAATTTTTTTTCTTATTAAGAAACGCGTGTCTCCATGGACGTACGAGCTCAAGGACGAAAAAGGTACCTTTCGAGGAACCTGGAACGTCAAAGATCTGAAGCCGTACTACAACGATTCCTCGGAAAACTCCGATACTTAGTCGCGTAGCAAGGACTAGCTGCGCTAAGAGTTACTGAGAGCTTCACAGCTCTGTGATGTGTAATTAACTCTCGCCCAGAGCGATTGAGATGTAGATGTGTTGTGCTGTAGTGTATTCCATTTGGTTGTGTTGTTTACCTCTCTTTTTATCCTTTTTACTTCGCTTTCTTATCTGAAAGCCAATTTTCTTCTTTGGTAGGTAAGGGTGGAATTTGTTACGGTAAGATTTACCGCAACAAAAATCATTCTTTTGGTTCTTAAAACCTGGTCAAATCGTGCGCTTTTGGCACGGTTCAACTCTCGATATTTGTTTCCGCTCCATCCCAACCATTCCCTTTTTTTACCCACATTTTGAGTCCGTTGTCCTCTGGGAGTTTTGAGAGTGACTCAGAGAGGATAACAAAGCAGGTTATTTTCCATCGGGTTGAGCCAGCGGACGAGCTGGAGACTTGCCCGCAACGTATTCTAATTTAATCGTGCTGAGCCAGCGGATGAGCTGGAGACTCACACGCATCAGTCTATCGTGTTGAGCCAGCGGACGGGCTGGAGACTCGCACGCATAGTAAAGAAAGTGATGAAGCTTTCCAACGAGTTCGAAAGAGGAGCCCACAACAACACAACAAAGTGTGAATTATAGTCACGCCACCGTAAATGTAGAATGGCCGAGTGCCCACCGTAAAGTGTCTGATATCAAAGAAAGATAGCAATGATGTGTTTTTCTCTTTAAATATTATCTGCGCGAAGGTCTATGGAATTTAGATTATTCTTGTTGATAATTCCTACCATTTTAGTTGGAAAATGGTTAGGATTCTCTCCAACAAAAATATTCTTCTCAAAGTAATTAGTTTGGGCCGGTTTGGGCTGGGGACTTTGCGCGTTGTGTCGTAGTTTTTCACTTGCCTTTTTAAAATAAAATATCATTGACATTTTACGGCTGAACACGTCCACTGAGCCTACGAGGATCGCATCCTCAACGCATAGGATCGCGTGCAATGGTTTCACCGCTCTCAGTCGCACGTCTCTGCATAGATGGGCGAGATGCTGCTGCATGACTGAGACAAGAACACCACCACGCAAAAGATCCGAAGAGGATGGCTATATGGTCGGGGCGAAGTGGACAAGCCAAGCCTCCATTTTGGATGACAATTCAATTTTGGATTTGAAAAAGAGAAGAAGGAAATTTTCGAGAAATAAAAAAAAAAAGAAGTGAAAAACTATACCGAGAAAATTTAAGCGGAAATTAGAAGAAAATTTGGGAAATAAAGAAGAAAATCATTTGAGGAAATCTCGATTTCAATTTGGGAAAAGCCTTGAGAAGAATATCTTCGCTGGAAAATTTTTGAGAAAAGCTAAGTATTTCTGTGTCTGGTGGTGTCCAGAAATTTTAGCTTGTTAGTTGTTTGTTTAATTGGTTTTTAATTCGTTCTGTTTGTGACCCTATGTGGGGCAAACAAATTTATATAAAGTAGACCTTCGCTGAACATTCGTTTTCCTCCCAAGATTGTGGGACCCGTGACCTTTGTTTTTGACCTTATAACGTTCTTTACCATTGCGATCTTTCTTTGTGTCCATTTGACACACCCCTTTGTTTGCTTCTTTTTATTATTTGCGTCTATTTTATTTTCGAGAATTAGCCTTCTGCTAATCTCGAAAAACTATTGTTCTTGCTTTTTCTTCTTGTTGAAAAGACTTTGGGTTTTTATCCCGGCATTTGCCACGGTTTCCCAGACATTTAAATAAAAAGTTTAAATTCTCAATTCGAGAAATAAATCTAGCTTCTTTTTATTTCATTTATTTATTTTCATCAAATTATATTTTTTTTGGTAAGGCAAACTACCATTAAAGTTTCCTGGCGCCCACCCTGTAACGTAAATTACGTATATTTACGTTCCACTCCACTTTCTATCGAACCTTCTTTTGATTCGATAATTTTTTTTATTCTAACATTAAAATATACCTACCCAACCCATTACGATTTTCCATCATACACGATCGCGTTGGTTATATTAGTTTTCTTTTTTTTTTATTCGACGAATCCCCCTTGCTGACTAGCCGGTGAAAATTGCATATCATTGCAGTTGTTGTTGCAATATCTCTTTTTATCAATTCTCTCTCTTTTAATTTGACACTTCGTTCTTCGTCATAAACGAAATTTCTTTGCGCGGTGCCGGTTGCACATTTGTTTACAATTGTTTTTCTTGTTTTGGTTTTAATAAATATTGGATTCGAAATAATCCAAAGTTACGCGGTTTATTTGTTCGACGTTATAAATAATTGTCCTCATCCTAAATTAATTTCAATTCGGGCTATTTTTTTTTTGTTTAAAGAAATAATTTTGCAACAACATCAACATCAACATCAACATCAACATCAACATCAACATCAACATCAACATCAACATCAACATCAACATCAACATCAACATCAACATCAACATCAACATCAACATCAACATCAACATCAACATCAACATCAACATCAACATCAACATCAACATCAACATCAACATCAACATCAACATCAACATCAACATCAACATCAACATCAACATCAACATCAACATCAACATCAACATCAACATCAACATCAACATCAACATCAACATCAACATCAACATCAACATCAACATCAACATCAACATCAACATCAACATCAACATCAACATCAACATCAACATCAACATCAACATCAACATCAACATCAACATCAACATCAACATCAACATCAACATCAACATCAACATCAACATCAACATCAACATCAACATCAACATCAACATCAACATCAACATCAACATCAACATCAACATCAACATCAACATCAACATCAACATCAACATCAACATCAACATCAACATCAACATCAACATCAACATCAACATCAACATCAACATCAACATCAACATCAACATCAACATCAACATCAACATCAACATCAACATCAACATCAACATCAACATCAACATCAACATCAACATCAACATCAACATCAACATCAACATCAACATCAACATCAACATCAACATCAACATCAACATCAACATCAACATCAACATCAACATCAACATCAACATCAACATCAACATCAACATCAACATCAACATCAACATCAACATCAACATCAACATCAACATCAACATCAACATCAACATCAACATCAACATCAACATCAACATCAACATCAACATCAACATCAACATCAACATCACATCAACATCAACATCAACATCAACATCAACATCAACATCAACATCAACATCAACATCAACATCAACATCAACATCAACATCAACATCAACATCAACATCAAACATCAACATCAACATCAACATCAACATCAACATCAACATCAACATCAACATCAACATCAACATCAACATCAACATCAACATCAACATCAACATCAACATCAACATCAACATCAACATCAACATCAACATCAACATCAACATCAACATCAACATCAACATCAACATCAACATCAACATCAACATCAACATCAACATCAACATCAACATCAACATCAACATCAACATCAACATCAACATCAACATCAACATCAACATCAACATCAACATCAACATCAACATCAACATCAACATCAACATCAACATCAACATCAACATCAACATCAACATCAACATCAACATCAACATCAACATCAACATCAACATCAACATCAACATCAACATCAACATCAACATCAACATCAACATCAACATCAACATCAACATCAACATCAACATCAACATCAACATCAACATCAACATCAACATCAACATCAACATCAACATCAACATCAACATCAACATCAACATCAACATCAACATCAACATCAACATCAACATCAACATCAACATCAACATCAACATCAACATCAACATCAACATCAACATCAACATCAACATCAACATCAACATCAACATCAACATCAACATCAACATCAACATCACATCAACATCAACATCAACATCAACATCAACATCAACATCAACATCAACATCAACATCAACATCAACATCAACATCAACATCAACATCAACATCAACATCAACATCAACATCAACATCAACATCAACATCAACATCAACATCAACATCAACATCAACATCAACATCAACATCAACATCAACATCAACATCAACATCAACATCAACATCAACATCAACATCAACATCAACATCAACATCAACATCAACATCAACATCAACATCAACATCAACATCAACATCAACATCAACATCAACATCAACATCAACATCAACATCAACATCAACATCAACATCAACATCAACATCAACATCAACATCAACATCAACATCAACATCAACATCAACATCAACATCAACATCAACATCAACATCAACATCAACATCAACATCAACATCAACATCAACATCAACATCAACATCAACATCAACATCAACATCAACATCAACATCAACATCAACATCAACATCAACATCAACATCAACATCAACATCAACATCAACATCAACATCAACATCAACATCAACATCAACATCAACATCAACATCAACATCAACATCAACATCAACATCAACATCAACATCAACATCAACATCAACATCAACATCAACATCAACATCAACATCAACATCAACATCAACATCAACATCAACATCAACATCAACATCAACATCAACATCAACATCAACATCAACATCAACATCAACATCAACATCAACATCAACATCAACATCAACATCAACATCAACATCAACATCAACATCAACATCAACATCAACATCAACATCAACATCAACATCAACATCAACATCAACATCAACATCAACATCAACATCAACATCAACATCAACATCAACATCAACATCAACATCAACATCAACATCAACATCAACATCAACATCAACATCAACATCAACATCAACATCAACATCAACATCAACATCAACATCAACATCAACATCAACATCAACATCAACATCAACATCAACATCAACATCAACATCAACATCAACATCAACATCAACATCAACATCAACATCAACATCAACATCAACATCAACATCAACATCAACATCAACATCAACATCAACATCAACATCAACATCAACATCAACATCAACATCAACATCAACATCAACATCAACATCAACATCAACATCAACATCAACATCAACATCAACATCAACATCAACATCAACATCAACATCAACATCAACATCAACATCAACATCAACATCAACATCAACATCAACATCAACATCAACATCAACATCAACATCAACATCAACATCAACATCAACATCAACATCAACATCAACATCAACATCAACATCAACATCAACATCAACATCAACATCAACATCAACATCAACATCAACATCAACATCAACATCAACATCAACATCAACATCAACATCAACATCAACATCAACATCAACATCAACATCAACATCAACATCAACATCAACATCAACATCAACATCAACATCAACATCAACATCAACATCAACATCAACATCAACATCAACATCAACATCAACATCAACATCAACATCAACATCAACATCAACATCAACATCAACATCAACATCAACATCAACATCAACATCAACATCAACATCAACATCAACATCAACATCAACATCAACATCAACATCAACATCAACATCAACATCAACATCAACATCAACATCAACATCAACATCAACATCAACATCAACATCAACATCAACATCAACATCAACATCAACATCAACATCAACATCAACATCAACATCAACATCAACATCAACATCAACATCAACATCAACATCAACATCAACATCAACATCAACATCAACATCAACATCAACATCAACATCAACATCAACATCAACATCAACATCAACATCAACATCAACATCAACATCAACATCAACATCAACATCAACATCAACATCAACATCAACATCAACATCAACATCAACATCAACATCAACATCAACATCAACATCAACATCAACATCAACATCAACATCAACATCAACATCAACATCAACATCAACATCAACATCAACATCAACATCAACATCAACATCAACATCAACATCTACATCAACATCAACATCAACATCAACATCAACATCAACATCAACATCAACATCAACATCAACATCAACATCAACATCAACATCAACATCAACATCAACATCAACATCAACATCAACATCAACATCAACATCAACATCAACATCAACATCAACATCAACATCAACATCAACATCAACATCAACATCAACATCAACATCAACATCAACATCAACATCAACATCAACATCAACATCAACATCAACATCAACATCAACATCAACATCAACATCAACATCAACATCAACATCAACATCAACATCAACATCAACATCAACATCAACATCAACATCAACATCAACATCAACATCAACATCAACATCAACATCAACATCAACATCAACATCAACATCAACATCAACATCAACATCAACATCAACATCAACATCAACATCAACATCAACATCAACATCAACACCAACATCAACATCAACATCAACATCAACATCAACATCAACATCAACATCAACATCAACATCAACATCAACATCAACATCAACATCAACATCAACATCAACATCAACATCAACATCAACATCAACATCAACATCAACATCAACATCAACATCAACATCAACATCAACATCAACATCAACATCAACATCAACATCAACATCAACATCAACATCAACATCAACATCAACATCAACATCAACATCAACATCAACATCAACATCAACATCAACATCAACATCAACATCAACATCAACATCAACATCAACATCAACATCAACCAACATCAACATCAACATCAACATCATCATCATCAACATCAACATCAACATCAACATCAACATCAACATCAACATCAACATCAACATCAACATCAACATCAACATCAACATCAACATCAACATCAACATCAACATCAACATCAACATCAACATCAACATCAACATCAACATCAACATCAACATCAACATCAACATCAACATCAACATCAACATCAACATCAACATCAACATCAACATCAACATCAACATCAACATCAACATCAACATCAACATCAACATCAACATCAACATCAACATCAACATCAACATCAACATCAACATCAACATCAACATCAACATCAACATCAACATCAACATCAACATCAACATCAACATCAACATCAACATCAACATCAACATCAACATCAACATCAACATCAACATCAACATCAACATCAACATCAACATCAACATCAACATCAACATCAACATCAACATCAACATCAACATCAACATCAACATCAACATCAACATCAACATCAACATCAACATCAACATCAACATCAACATCAACATCAACATCAACATCAACATCAACATCAACATCAACATCAACATCAACATCAACATCAACATCAACATCAACATCAACATCAACATCAACATCAACATCAACATCAACATCAACATCAACATCAACATCAACATCAACATCAACATCAACATCAACATCAACATCAACATCAACATCAACATCAACATCAACATCAACATCAACATCAACATCAACATCAACATCAACATCAACATCAACATCAACATCAACATCAACATCAACATCAACATCAACATCAACATCAACATCAACATCAACATCAACATCAACATCAACATCAACATCAACATCAACATCAACATCAACATCAACATCAACATCAACATCAACATCAACTTCAACATCAACATCAACATCAACATCAACATCAACATCAACATCAACATCAACATCAACATCAACATCAACATCAACATCAACATCAACATCAACATCAACATCAACATCAACATCAACATCAACATCAACATCAACATCAACATCAACATCAACATCAACATCAACATCAACATCAACATCAACATCAACATCAACATCAACATCAACATCAACATCAACATCAACATCAACATCAACATCAACATCAACATCAACATCAACATCAACATCAACATCAACATCAACATCAACATCAACATCAACATCAACATCAACATCAACATCAACATCAACATCAACATCAACATCAACATCAACATCAACATCAACATCAACATCAACATCAACATCAACATCAACATCAACATCAACATCAACATCAACATCAACATCAACATCAACATCAACATCAACATCAACATCAACATCAACATCAACATCAACATCAACATCAACATCAACATCAACATCAACATCAACATCAACATCAACATCAACATCAACATCAACATCAACATCAACATCAACATCAACATCAACATCAACATCAACATCAACATCAACATCAACATCAACATCAACATCAACATCAACATCAACATCAACATCAACATCAACATCAACATCAACATCAACATCAACATCAACATCAACATCAACATCAACATCAACATCAACATCAACATCAACATCAACATCAACATCAACATCAACATCAACATCAACATCAACATCAACATCAACATCAACATCAACATCAACATCAACATCAACATCAACATCAACATCAACATCAACATCAACATCAACATCAACATCAACATCAACATCAACATCAACATCAACATCAACATCAACATCAACATCAACATCAACATCAACATCAACATCAACATCAACATCAACATCAACATCAACATCAACATCAACATCAACATCAACATCAACATCAACATCAACATCAACATCAACATCAACATCAACATCAACATCAACATCAACATCAACATCAACATCAACATCAACATCAACATCAACATCAACATCAACATCAACATCAACATCAACATCAACATCAACATCAACATCAACATCAACATCAACATCAACATCAACATCAACATCAACATCAACATCAACATCAACATCAACATCAACATCAACATCAACATCAACATCAACATCAACATCAACATCAACATCAACATCAACATCAACATCAACATCAACATCAACATCAACATCAACATCAACATCAACATCAACATCAACATCAACATCAACATCAACATCAACATCAACATCAACATCAACATCAACATCAACATCAACATCAACATCAACATCAACATCAACATCAACATCAACATCAACATCAACATCAACATCAACATCAACATCAACATCAACATCAACATCAACATCAACATCAACATCAACATCAACATCAACATCAACATCAACATCAACATCAACATCAACATCAACATCAACATCAACATCAACATCAACATCAACATCAACATCAACATCAACATCAACATCAACATCAACATCAACATCAACATCAACATCAACATCAACATCAACATCAACATCAACATCAACATCAACATCAACATCAACATCAACATCAACATCAACATCAACATCAACATCAACATCAACATCAACATCAACATCAACATCAACATCAACATCAACATCAACATCAACATCAACATCAACATCAACATCAACATCAACATCAACATCAACATCAACATCAACATCAACATCAACATCAACATCAACATCAACATCAACATCAACATCAACATCAACATCAACATCAACATCAACATCAACATCAACATCAACATCAACATCAACATCAACATCAACATCAACATCAACATCAACATCAACATCAACATCAACATCAACATCAACATCAACATCAACATCAACATCAACATCAACATCAACATCAACATCAACATCAACATCAACATCAACATCAACATCAACATCAACATCAACATCAACATCAACATCAACATCAACATCAACATCAACATCAACATCAACATCAACATCAACATCAACATCAACATCAACATCAACATCAACATCAACATCAACATCAACATCAACATCAACATCAACATCAACATCAACATCAACATCAACATCAACATCAACATCAACATCAACATCAACATCTACATCAACATCAACATCAACATCAACATCAACATCAACATCAACATCAACATCAACATCAACATCAACATCAACATCAACATCAACATCAACATCAACATCAACATCAACATCAACATCAACATCAACATCAACATCAACATCAACATCAACATCAACATCAACATCAACATCAACATCAACATCAACATCAACATCAACATCAACATCAACATCAACATCAACATCAACATCAACATCAACATCAACATCAACATCAACATCAACATCAACATCAACATCAACATCAACATCAACATCAACATCAACATCAACATCAACATCAACATCAACATCAACATCAACATCAACATCAACATCAACATCAACATCAACATCAACATCAACATCAACATCAACATCAACATCAACATCAACATCAACATCAACATCAACATCAACATCAACATCAACATCAACATCAACATCAACATCAACATCAACATCAACATCAACATCAACATCAACATCAACATCAACATCAACATCAACATCAACATCAACATCAACATCAACATCAACATCAACATCAACATCAACATCAACATCAACATCAACATCAACATCAACATCAACATCAACATCAACATCAACATCAACATCAACATCAACATCAACATCAACATCAACATCAACATCAACATCAACATCAACATCAACATCAACATCAACATCAACATCAACATCAACATCAACATCAACATCAACATCAACATCAACATCAACATCAACATCAACATCAACATCAACATCAACATCAACATCAACATCAACATCAACATCAACATCAACATCAACATCAACATCAACATCAACATCAACATCAACATCAACATCAACATCAACATCAACATCAACATCAACATCAACATCAACATCAACATCAACATCAACATCAACATCAACATCAACATCAACATCAACATCAACATCAACATCAACATCAACATCAACATCAACATCAACATCAACATCAACATCAACATCAACATCAACATCAACATCAACATCAACATCAACATCAACATCAACATCAACATCAACATCAACATCAACATCAACATCAACATCAACATCAACATCAACATCAACATCAACATCAACATCAACATCAACATCAACATCAACATCAACATCAACATCAACATCAACATCAACATCAACATCAACATCAACATCAACATCAACATCAACATCAACATCAACATCAACATCAACATCAACATCAACATCAACATCAACATCAACATCAACATCAACATCAACATCAACATCAACATCAACATCAACATCAACATCAACATCAACATCAACATCAACATCAACATCAACATCAACATCAACATCAACATCAACATCAACATCAACATCAACATCAACATCAACATCAACATCAACATCAACATCAACATCAACATCAACATCAACATCAACATCAACATCAACATCAACATCAACATCAACATCAACATCAACATCAACATCAACATCAACATCAACATCAACATCAACATCAACATCAACATCAACATCAACATCAACATCAACATCAACATCAACATCAACATCAACATCAACATCAACATCAACATCAACATCAACATCAACATCAACATCAACATCAACATCAACATCAACATCAACATCAACATCAACATCAACATCAACATCAACATCAACATCAACATCAACATCAACATCAACATCAACATCAACATCAACATCAACATCAACATCAACATCAACATCAACATCAACATCAACATCAACATCAACATCAACATCAACATCAACATCAACATCAACATCAACATCAACATCAACATCAACATCAACATCAACATCAACATCAACATCAACATCAACATCAACATCAACATCAACATCAACATCAACATCAACATCAACATCAACATCAACATCAACATCAACATCAACATCAACATCAACATCAACATCAACATCAACATCAACATCAACATCAACATCAACATCAACATCAACATCAACATCAACATCAACATCAACATCAACATCAACATCAACATCAACATCAACATCAACATCAACATCAACATCAACATCAACATCAACATCAACATCAACATCAACATCAACATCAACATCAACATCAACATCAACATCAACATCAACATCAACATCAACATCAACATCAACATCAACATCAACATCAACATCAACATCAACATCAACATCAACATCAACATCAACATCAACATCAACATCAACATCAACATCAACATCAACATCAACATCAACATCAACATCAACATCAACATCAACATCAACATCAACATCAACATCAACATCAACATCAACATCAACATCAACATCAACATCAACATCAACATCAACATCAACATCAACATCAACATCAACATCAACATCAACATCAACATCAACATCAACATCAACATCAACATCAACATCAACATCAACATCAACATCAACATCAACATCAACATCAACATCAACATCAACATCAACATCAACATCAACATCAACATCAACATCAACATCAACATCAACATCAACATCAACATCAACATCAACATCAACATCAACATCAACATCAACATCAACATCAACATCAACATCAACATCAACATCAACATCAACATCAACATCAACATCAACATCAACATCAACATCAACATCAACATCAACATCAACATCAACATCAACATCAACATCAACATCAACATCAACATCAACATCAACATCAACATCAACATCAACATCAACATCAACATCAACATCAACATCAACATCAACATCAACATCAACATCAACATCAACATCAACATCAACATCAACATCAACATCAACATCAACATCAACATCAACATCAACATCAACATCAACATCAACATCAACATCAACATCAACATCAACATCAACATCAACATCAACATCAACATCAACATCAACATCAACATCAACATCAACATCAACATCAACATCAACATCAACATCAACATCAACATCAACATCAACATCAACATCAACATCAACATCAACATCAACATCAACATCAACATCAACATCAACATCAACATCAACATCAACATCAACATCAACATCAACATCAACATCAACATCAACATCAACATCAACTTCAACATCAACATCAACATCAACATCAACATCAACATCAACATCAACATCAACATCAACATCAACATCAACATCAACATCAACATCAACATCAACATCAACATCAACATCAACATCAACATCAACATCAACATCAACATCAACATCAACATCAACATCAACATCAACATCAACATCAACATCAACATCAACATCAACATCAACATCAACATCAACATCAACATCAACATCAACATCAACATCAACATCAACATCAACATCAACATCAACATCAACATCAACATCAACATCAACATCAACATCAACATCAACATCAACATCAACATCAACATCAACATCAACATCAACATCAACATCAACATCAACATCAACATCAACATCAACATCAACATCAACATCAACATCAACATCAACATCAACATCAACATCAACATCAACATCAACATCAACATCAACATCAACATCAACATCAACATCAACATCAACATCAACATCAACATCAACATCAACATCAACATCAACATCAACATCAACATCAACATCAACATCAACATCAACATCAACATCAACATCAACATCAACATCAACATCAACATCAACATCAACATCAACATCAACATCAACATCAACATCAACATCAACATCAACATCAACATCAACATCAACATCAACATCAACATCAACATCAACATCAACATCAACATCATCAACATCAACATCAACATCAACATCAACATCAACATCAACATCAACATCAACATCAACATCAACATCAACATCAACATCAACATCAACATCAACATCAACATCAACATCAACATCAACATCAACATCAACATCAACATCAACATCAACATCAACATCAACATCAACATCAACATCAACATCAACATCAACATCAACATCAACATCAACATCAACATCAACATCAACATCAACATCAACATCAACATCAACATCAACATCAACATCAACATCAACATCAACATCAACATCAACATCAACATCAACATCAACATCAACATCAACATCAACATCAACATCAACATCAACATCAACATCAACATCAACATCAACATCAACATCAACATCAACATCAACATCAACATCAACATCAACATCAACATCAACATCAACATCAACATCAACATCAACATCAACATCAACATCAACATCAACATCAACATCAACATCAACATCAACATCAACATCAACATCAACATCAACATCAACATCAACATCAACATCAACATCAACATCAACATCAACATCAACATCAACATCAACATCAACATCAACATCAACATCAACATCAACATCAACATCAACATCAACATCAACATCAACATCAACATCAACATCAACATCAACATCAACATCAACATCAACATCAACATCAACATCAACATCAACATCAACATCAACATCAACATCAACATCAACATCAACATCAACATCAACATCAACATCAACATCAACATCAACATCAACATCAACATCAACATCAACATCAACATCAACATCAACATCAACATCAACATCAACATCAACATCAACATCAACATCAACTTCAACATCAACATCAACATCAACATCAACATCAACATCAACATCAACATCAACATCAACATCAACATCAACATCAACATCAACATCAACATCAACATCAACATCAACATCAACATCAACATCAACATCAACATCAACATCAACATCAACATCAACATCAACATCAACATCAACATCAACATCAACATCAACATCAACATCAACATCAACATCAACATCAACATCAACATCAACATCAACATCAACATCAACATCAACATCAACATCAACATCAACATCAACATCAACATCAACATCAACATCAACATCAACATCAACATCAACATCAACATCAACATCAACATCAACATCAACATCAACATCAACATCAACATCAACATCAACATCAACATCAACATCAACATCAACATCAACATCAACATCAACATCAACATCAACATCAACATCAACATCAACATCAACATCAACATCAACATCAACATCAACATCAACATCAACATCAACATCAACATCAACATCAACATCAACATCAACATCAACATCAACATCAACATCAACATCAACATCAACATCAACATCAACATCAACATCAACATCAACATCAACATCAACATCAACATCAACATCAACATCAACATCAACATCAACATCAACATCAACATCAACATCAACATCAACATCAACATCAACATCAACATCAACATCAACATCAACATCAACATCAACATCAACATCAACATCAACATCAACATCAACATCAACATCAACATCAACATCAACATCAACATCAACATCAACATCAACATCAACATCAACATCAACATCAACATCAACATCAACATCAACATCAACATCAACATCAACATCAACATCAACATCAACATCAACATCAACATCAACATCAACATCAACATCAACATCAACATCAACATCAACATCAACATCAACATCAACATCAACATCAACATCAACATCAACATCAACATCAACATCAACATCAACATCAACATCAACATCAACATCAACATCAACATCAACATCAACATCAACATCAACATCAACATCAACATCAACATCAACATCAACATCAACATCAACATCAACATCAACATCAACATCAACATCAACATCAACATCAACATCAACATCAACATCAACATCAACATCAACATCAACATCAACATCAACATCAACATCAACATCAACATCAACATCAACATCAACATCAACATCAACATCAACATCAACATCAACATCAACATCAACATCAACATCAACATCAACATCAACATCAACATCAACATCAACATCAACATCAACATCAACATCAACATCAACATCAACATCAACATCAACATCAACATCAACATCAACATCAACATCAACATCAACATCAACATCAACATCAACATCAACATCAACATCAACATCAACATCAACATCAACATCAACATCAACATCAACATCAACATCAACATCAACATCAACATCAACATCAACATCAACATCAACACCAACATCAACATCAACATCAACATCAACATCAACATCAACATCAACATCAACATCAACATCAACATCAACATCAACATCAACATCAACATCAACATCAACATCAACATCAACATCAACATCAACATCAACATCAACATCAACATCAACATCAACATCAACATCAACATCAACATCAACATCAACATCAACATCAACATCAACATCAACATCAACATCAACATCAACATC
>CAJZLR020000009.1:0-74035 GCA_916050605.2 Platycheirus albimanus | reverse complement strand
CATACACATACACATACACATACACATACACATACACATACACATACACATACACATACACATACACATACACATACACATACACATACACATACACATACACATACACATACACATACACATACACATACACATACACATACACATACACATACACATACACATACACATACACATACACATACACATACACATACACATACACATACACATACACATACACATACACATACACATACACATACACATACACATACACATACACATACACATACACATACACATACACATACACATACACATACACATACACATACACATACACATACACATACACATACACATACACATACACATACACATACACATACACATACACATACACATACACATACACATACACATACACATACACATACACATACACATACACATACACATACACATACACATACACATACACATACACATACACATACACATACACATACACATACACATACACATACACATACACATACACATACACATACACATACACATACACATACACATACACATACACATACACATACACATACACATACACATACACATACACATACACATACACATACACATACACATACACATACACATACACATACACATACACATACACATACACATACACATACACATACACATACACATACACATACACATACACATACACATACACATACACATACACATACACATACACATACACATACACATACACATACACATACACATACACATACACATACACATACACATACACATACACATACACATACACATACACATACACATACACATACACATACACATACACATACACATACACATACACATACACATACACATACACATACACATACACATACACATACACATACACATACACATACACATACACATACACATACACATACACATACACATACACATACACATACACATACACATACACATACACATACACATACACATACACATACACATACACATACACATACACATACACATACACATACACATACACATACACATACACATACACATACACATACACATACACATACACATACACATACACATACACATACACATACACATACACATACACATACACATACACATACACATACACATACACATACACATACACATACACATACACATACACATACACATACACATACACATACACATACACATACACATACACATACACATACACATACACATACACATACACATACACATACACATACACATACACATACACATACACATACACATACACATACACATACACATACACATACACATACACATACACATACACATACACATACACATACACATACACATACACATACACATACACATACACATACACATACACATACACATACACATACACATACACATACACATACACATACACATACACATACACATACACATACACATACACATACACATACACATACACATACACATACACATACACATACACATACACATACACATACACATACACATACACATACACATACACATACACATACACATACACATACACATACACATACACATACACATACACATACACATACACATACACATACACATACACATACACATACACATACACATACACATACACATACACATACACATACACATACACATACACATACACATACACATACACATACACATACACATACACATACACATACACATACACATACACATACACATACACATACACATACACATACACATACACATACACATACACATACACATACACATACACATACACATACACATACACATACACATACACATACACATACACATACACATACACATACACATACACATACACATACACATACACATACACATACACATACACATACACATACACATACACATACACATACACATACACATACACATACACATACACATACACATACACATACACATACACATACACATACACATACACATACACATACACATACACATACACATACACATACACATACACATACACATACACATACACATACACATACACATACACATACACATACACATACACATACACATACACATACACATACACATACACATACACATACACATACACATACACATACACATACACATACACATACACATACACATACACATACACATACACATACACATACACATACACATACACATACACATACACATACACATACACATACACATACACATACACATACACATACACATACACATACACATACACATACACATACACATACACATACACATACACATACACATACACATACACATACACATACACATACACATACACATACACATACACATACACATACACATACACATACACATACACATACACATACACATACACATACACATACACATACACATACACATACACATACACATACACATACACATACACATACACATACACATACACATACACATACACATACACATACACATACACATACACATACACATACACATACACATACACATACACATACACATACACATACACATACACATACACATACACATACACATACACATACACATACACATACACATACACATACACATACACATACACATACACATACACATACACATACACATACACATACACATACACATACACATACACATACACATACACATACACATACACATACACATACACATACACATACACATACACATACACATACACATACACATACACATACACATACACATACACATACACATACACATACACATACACATACACATACACATACACATACACATACACATACACATACACATACACATACACATACACATACACATACACATACACATACACATACACATACACATACACATACACATACACATACACATACACATACACATACACATACACATACACATACACATACACATACACATACACATACACATACACATACACATACACATACACATACACATACACATACACATACACATACACATACACATACACATACACATACACATACACATACACATACACATACACATACACATACACATACACATACACATACACATACACATACACATACACATACACATACACATACACATACACATACACATACACATACACATACACATACACATACACATACACATACACATACACATACACATACACATACACATACACATACACATACACATACACATACACATACACATACACATACACATACACATACACATACACATACACATACACATACACATACACATACACATACACATACACATACACATACACATACACATACACATACACATACACATACACATACACATACACATACACATACACATACACATACACATACACATACACATACACATACACATACACATACACATACACATACACATACACATACACATACACATACACATACACATACACATACACATACACATACACATACACATACACATACACATACACATACACATACACATACACATACACATACACATACACATACACATACACATACACATACACATACACATACACATACACATACACATACACATACACATACACATACACATACACATACACATACACATACACATACACATACACATACACATACACATACACATACACATACACATACACATACACATACACATACACATACACATACACATACACATACACATACACATACACATACACATACACATACACATACACATACACATACACATACACATACACATACACATACACATACACATACACATACACATACACATACACATACACATACACATACACATACACATACACATACACATACACATACACATACACATACACATACACATACACATACACATACACATACACATACACATACACATACACATACACATACACATACACATACACATACACATACACATACACATACACATACACATACACATACACATACACATACACATACACATACACATACACATACACATACACATACACATACACATACACATACACATACACATACACATACACATACACATACACATACACATACACATACACATACACATACACATACACATACACATACACATACACATACACATACACATACACATACACATACACATACACATACACATACACATACACATACACATACACATACACATACACATACACATACACATACACATACACATACACATACACATACACATACACATACACATACACATACACATACACATACACATACACATACACATACACATACACATACACATACACATACACATACACATACACATACACATACACATACACATACACATACACATACACATACACATACACATACACATACACATACACATACACATACACATACACATACACATACACATACACATACACATACACATACACATACACATACACATACACATACACATACACATACACATACACATACACATACACATACACATACACATACACATACACATACACATACACATACACATACACATACACATACACATACACATACACATACACATACACATACACATACACATACACATACACATACACATACACATACACATACACATACACATACACATACACATACACATACACATACACATACACATACACATACACATACACATACACATACACATACACATACACATACACATACACATACACATACACATACACATACACATACACATACACATACACATACACATACACAT
Organism: Platycheirus albimanus; assembly: GCA_916050605.2. Classification (NCBI taxonomy): domain Eukaryota; kingdom Metazoa; phylum Arthropoda; class Insecta; order Diptera; family Syrphidae; genus Platycheirus; species Platycheirus albimanus. The sequence goes on along the minus strand of CAJZLR020000009.1, from coordinate 69,100 downwards.
ACACATACACATACACATACACATACACATACACATACACATACACATACACATACACATACACATACACATACACATACACATACACATACACATACACATACACATACACATACACATACACATACACATACACATACACATACACATACACATACACATACACATACACATACACATACACATACACATACACATACACATACACATACACATACACATACACATACACATACACATACACATACACATACACATACACATACACATACACATACACATACACATACACATACACATACACATACACATACACATACACATACACATACACATACACATACACATACACATACACATACACATACACATACACATACACATACACATACACATACACATACACATACACATACACATACACATACACATACACATACACATACACATACACATACACATACACATACACATACACATACACATACACATACACATACACATACACATACACATACACATACACATACACATACACATACACATACACATACACATACACATACACATACACATACACATACACATACACATACACATACACATACACATACACATACACATACACATACACATACACATACACATACACATACACATACACATACACATACACATACACATACACATACACATACACATACACATACACATACACATACACATACACATACACATACACATACACATACACATACACATACACATACACATACACATACACATACACATACACATACACATACACATACACATACACATACACATACACATACACATACACATACACATACACATACACATACACATACACATACACATACACATACACATACACATACACATACACATACACATACACATACACATACACATACACATACACATACACATACACATACACATACACATACACATACACATACACATACACATACACATACACATACACATACACATACACATACACATACACATACACATACACATACACATACACATACACATACACATACACATACACATACACATACACATACACATACACATACACATACACATACACATACACATACACATACACATACACATACACATACACATACACATACACATACACATACACATACACATACACATACACATACACATACACATACACATACACATACACATACACATACACATACACATACACATACACATACACATACACATACACATACACATACACATACACATACACATACACATACACATACACATACACATACACATACACATACACATACACATACACATACACATACACATACACATACACATACACATACACATACACATACACATACACATACACATACACATACACATACACATACACATACACATACACATACACATACACATACACATACACATACACATACACATACACATACACATACACATACACATACACATACACATACACATACACATACACATACACATACACATACACATACACATACACATACACATACACATACACATACACATACACATACACATACACATACACATACACATACACATACACATACACATACACATACACATACACATACACATACACATACACATACACATACACATACACATACACATACACATACACATACACATACACATACACATACACATACACATACACATACACATACACATACACATACACATACACATACACATACACATACACATACACATACACATACACATACACATACACATACACATACACATACACATACACATACACATACACATACACATACACATACACATACACATACACATACACATACACATACACATACACATACACATACACATACACATACACATACACATACACATACACATACACATACACATACACATACACATACACATACACATACACATACACATACACATACACATACACATACACATACACATACACATACACATACACATACACATACACATACACATACACATACACATACACATACACATACACATACACATACACATACACATACACATACACATACACATACACATACACATACACATACACATACACATACACATACACATACACATACACATACACATACACATACACATACACATACACATACACATACACATACACATACACATACACATACACATACACATACACATACACATACACATACACATACACATACACATACACATACACATACACATACACATACACATACACATACACATACACATACACATACACATACACATACACATACACATACACATACACATACACATACACATACACATACACATACACATACACATACACATACACATACACATACACATACACATACACATACACATACACATACACATACACATACACATACACATACACATACACATACACATACACATACACATACACATACACATACACATACACATACACATACACATACACATACACATACACATACACATACACATACACATACACATACACATACACATACACATACACATACACATACACATACACATACACATACACATACACATACACATACACATACACATACACATACACATACACATACACATACACATACACATACACATACACATACACATACACATACACATACACATACACATACACATACACATACACATACACATACACATACACATACACATACACATACACATACACATACACATACACATACACATACACATACACATACACATACACATACACATACACATACACATACACATACACATACACATACACATACACATACACATACACATACACATACACATACACATACACATACACATACACATACACATACACATACACATACACATACACATACACATACACATACACATACACATACACATACACATACACATACACATACACATACACATACACATACACATACACATACACATACACATACACATACACATACACATACACATACACATACACATACACATACACATACACATACACATACACATACACATACACATACACATACACATACACATACACATACACATACACATACACATACACATACACATACACATACACATACACATACACATACACATACACATACACATACACATACACATACACATACACATACACATACACATACACATACACATACACATACACATACACATACACATACACATACACATACACATACACATACACATACACATACACATACACATACACATACACATACACATACACATACACATACACATACACATACACATACACATACACATACACATACACATACACATACACATACACATACACATACACATACACATACACATACACATACACATACACATACACATACACATACACATACACATACACATACACATACACATACACATACACATACACATACACATACACATACACATACACATACACATACACATACACATACACATACACATACACATACACATACACATACACATACACATACACATACACATACACATACACATACACATACACATACACATACACATACACATACACATACACATACACATACACATACACATACACATACACATACACATACACATACACATACACATACACATACACATACACATACACATACACATACACATACACATACACATACACATACACATACACATACACATACACATACACATACACATACACATACACATACACATACACATACACATACACATACACATACACATACACATACACATACACATACACATACACATACACATACACATACACATACACATACACATACACATACACATACACATACACATACACATACACATACACATACACATACACATACACATACACATACACATACACATACACATACACATACACATACACATACACATACACATACACATACACATACACATACACATACACATACACATACACATACACATACACATACACATACACATACACATACACATACACATACACATACACATACACATACACATACACATACACATACACATACACATACACATACACATACACATACACATACACATACACATACACATACACATACACATACACATACACATACACATACACATACACATACACATACACATACACATACACATACACATACACATACACATACACATACACATACACATACACATACACATACACATACACATACACATACACATACACATACACATACACATACACATACACATACACATACACATACACATACACATACACATACACATACACATACACATACACATACACATACACATACACATACACATACACATACACATACACATACACATACACATACACATACACATACACATCACATACACATACACATACACATACACATACACAACACATACACATACACATACACATACACATACACATACACATACACATACACATACACATACACATACACATACACATACACATACACATACACATACACATACACATACACATACACATACACATACACATACACATACACATACACATACACATACACATACACATACACATACACATACACATACACATACACATACACATACACATACACATACACATACACATACACATACACATACACATACACATACACATACACATACACATACACATACACATACACATACACATACACATACACATACACATACACATACACATACACATACACATACACATACACATACACATACACATACACATACACATACACATACACATACACATACACATACACATACACATACACATACACATACACATACACATACACATACACATACACATACACATACACATACACATACACATACACATACACATACACATACACATACACATACACATACACATACACATACACATACACATACACATACACATACACATACACATACACATACACATACACATACACATACACATACACATACACATACACATACACATACACATACACATACACATACACATACACATACACATACACATACACATACACATACACATACACATACACATACACATACACATACACATACACATACACATACACATACACATACACATACACATACACATACACATACACATACACATACACATACACATACACATACACATACACATACACATACACATACACATACACATACACATACACATACACATACACATACACATACACATACACATACACATACACATACACATACACATACACATACACATACACATACACATACACATACACATACACATACACATACACATACACATACACATACACATACACATACACATACACATACACATACACATACACATACACATACACATACACATACACATACACATACACATACACATACACATACACATACACATACACATACACATACACATACACATACACATACACATACACATACACATACACATACACATACACATACACATACACATACACATACACATACACATACACATACACATACACATACACATACACATACACATACACATACACATACACATACACATACACATACACATACACATACACATACACATACACATACACATACACATACACATACACATACACATACACATACACATACACATACACATACACATACACATACACATACACATACACATACACATACACATACACATACACATACACATACACATACACATACACATACACATACACATACACATACACATACACATACACATACACATACACATACACATACACATACACATACACATACACATACACATACACATACACATACACATACACATACACATACACATACACATACACATACACATACACATACACATACACATACACATACACATACACATACACATACACATACACATACACATACACATACACATACACATACACATACACATACACATACACATACACATACACATACACATACACATACACATACACATACACATACACATACACATACACATACACATACACATACACATACACATACACATACACATACACATACACATACACATACACATACACATACACATACACATACACATACACATACACATACACATACACATACACATACACATACACATACACATACACATACACATACACATACACATACACATACACATACACATACACATACACATACACATACACATACACATACACATACACATACACATACACATACACATACACATACACATACACATACACATACACATACACATACACATACACATACACATACACATACACATACACATACACATACACATACACATACACATACACATACACATACACATACACATACACATACACATACACATACACATACACATACACATACACATACACATACACATACACATACACATACACATACACATACACATACACATACACATACACATACACATACACATACACATACACATACACATACACATACACATACACATACACATACACATACACATACACATACACATACACATACACATACACATACACATACACATACACATACACATACACATACACATACACATACACATACACATACACATACACATACACATACACATACACATACACATACACATACACATACACATACACATACACATACACATACACATACACATACACATACACATACACATACACATACACATACACATACACATACACATACACATACACATACACATACACATACACATACACATACACATACACATACACATACACATACACATACACATACACATACACATACACATACACATACACATACACATACACATACACATACACATACACATACACATACACATACACATACACATACACATACACATACACATACACATACACATACACATACACATACACATACACATACACATACACATACACATACACATACACATACACATACACATACACATACACATACACATACACATACACATACACATACACATACACATACACATACACATACACATACACATACACATACACATACACATACACATACACATACACATACACATACACATACACATACACATACACATACACATACACATACACATACACATACACATACACATACACATACACATACACATACACATACACATACACATACACATACACATACACATACACATACACATACACATACACATACACATACACATACACATACACATACACATACACATACACATACACATACACATACACATACACATACACATACACATACACATACACATACACATACACATACACATACACATACACATACACATACACATACACATACACATACACATACACATACACATACACATACACATACACATACACATACACATACACATACACATACACATACACATACACATACACATACACATACACATACACATACACATACACATACACATACACATACACATACACATACACATACACATACACATACACATACACATACACATACACATACACATACACATACACATACACATACACATACACATACACATACACATACACATACACATACACATACACATACACATACACATACACATACACATACACATACACATACACATACACATACACATACACATACACATACACATACACATACACATACACATACACATACACATACACATACACATACACATACACATACACATACACATACACATACACATACACATACACATACACATACACATACACATACACATACACATACACATACACATACACATACACATACACATACACATACACATACACATACACATACACATACACATACACATACACATACACATACACATACACATACACATACACATACACATACACATACACATACACATACACATACACATACACATACACATACACATACACATACACATACACATACACATACACATACACATACACATACACATACACATACACATACACATACACATACACATACACATACACATACACATACACATACACATACACATACACATACACATACACATACACATACACATACACATACACATACACATACACATACACATACACATACACATACACATACACATACACATACACATACACATACAACACATACACATACACATACACATACACATACACATACACAACACATACACATACACATACACATACACATACACATACACATACACATACACATACACATACACATACACATACACATACACATACACATACACATACACATACACATACACATACACAACACATACCACATACACATACACATACACATACACATACACATACACATACACATACACATACACATACCATACACATACACATACACATACACATACACATACACATACACATACACATACACATACACATACACATACACATACACATACACATACACATACACATACACATACACACACATACACATACACATACACATACATACACATACACATACACACACATACACATACACATACACATACACATACACATACCATACACATACACATACACATACACATACACATACACATACACATACACATACACATACACATACACATACACAACACATACACATACACATACACATACACATACACATACACATACACATACACAAACACATACACATACACATACACATACACATACACATACACATACACATACACATACACATACACATACACATACACATACACATACACATACACATACACATACACATACACATACACATACACATACACTACACATACACATACACATACACATACACATACACATACACATACACATACACATACACATACACATACACATACACATACACATACACATACACATACACTACACATCACATACACATACACATACACATACACATACACATACACATACACATACACATACACATACACATACACATACACATACACATACACATACACATACACATACACATACACATACACATACACATACACATACACATACACATACACATACACATACACATACACATACACATACACATACACATACACATACACATACACATACACATACCCATACACATACACATACACATACACATACACATACACATACACATACACATACACATACACATACACATACACATACACATACACATACACATACACATACACCATACACATACACATACACATACACATACACATACACATACACATACACATACACATACACATACACATACACATACACATACACATACACATACACATACACATACACATACACATACACATACACATACACATACACATACACATACACATACACATACACATACACATACCATACACATACACATACACATACACATACACATACACATACACATACACATACCATACACATACACATACACATACACATACACATACACATACACATACACATACACATACACATACACATACACATACACATACACATACACATACACATACACATACACATACACATACCATACACATACACATACACATACACATACACATACACAACACATACACATACACATACACATACACATACACATACACATACACATACACATACACAACACATACACATACACATACACATACACATACACATACACATACACATACACATACACATACACATACACATACACATACACATACACATACACATACACATACACATACACATACACATACACATACACATACACATACACATACACATACACATACACATACACATACACATCACATACACTACCATACACATACACATACACATACACATACACATACACATACACATACACATACACATACACATACACATACACATACACATACACATACACATACACATACACATACACATACACATACACATACACATACACATACACATACACATACACATACACATACACATACACATACACATACACATACACATACACATACACATACACATACACATACACATACACATACACATACACATACACATACACATACACATACACATACACATACACATACACATACACATACACATACACATACACATACACATACACATACACATACACATACACATACACATACACATACACATACACATACACATACACATACACATACACATACACATACACATACACATACACATACACATACACATACACATACACATACATACACATACACATACACATACACATACACATACACATACACATACACATACACATACACATACACATACACATACACATACACATACACATACACATACACAACACATACACATACACATACACATACACATACACATACACATACACATACACTACACATACACATACACATACACATACACATACACATACACATACACAACACATACACATACACATACACATACACATACACATACACATACACATACATACACATACACATACACATACACATACACATACACATACACATACACATACACATACACATACACATACACATACACATACACATACACATACACATACACATACACATACACATACACATACACATACACATACACATACACATACACATACACATACACATACACATACACATACACATACACATACACATACACATACACATACACATACACATACACATACACATACACATACACATACACATACACATACACATACACATACACATACACATACACATACACATACACATACACATACACATACACATACACATACAATACACATACACATACACATACACATACACATACACATACACATACACATACACATACACATACACATACACATACACATACACATACACATACACATACACATACACATACACATACACATACACATACACATACACATACACATACACATACACATACACATACACATACACATACACATACACATACACATACACATACACATACACATACACATACACATACACATACACATACAGACATACACATACACATACACATACACATACTCACAATACACATACACATACACATACACATACACATACACATACACATACTACACATACACATACACATACACATACACATACACATACACATACACATACACATACACATACACATACACATACACATACACATACACATACACATACACATACACATACACATACACATACACATACACATACACATACACATACACATACACATACACATACACATACACATACACATACACATACACATACACATACACATACACATACACATACACATACACATACACATACACATACACATACACATACACATACACATACACATACACATACACATACACATACACATACACATACACATACACATACACATACACATACACATACACATACACATACACATACACATACACATACACATACACATACACATACACATACACATACACATACACATACACATACACATACACATACACATACACATACACATACACATACACATACACATACACATACACATACACATACACATACACATACACATACACATACACATACACATACACATACACATACACATACACATACACATACACATACACATACACATACACATACACATACACATACACATACACATACACATACACATACACATACACATACACATACACATACACATACACATACACATACACATACACATACACATACACATACACATACACATACACATACACATACACATACACATACACATACACATACACATACACATACACATACACATACACATACACATACACATACACATACACATACACATACACATACACATACACATACACATACACATACACATACACATACACATACACATACACATACACATACACATACACATACACATACACATACACATACACATACACATACACATACACATACACATACACATACACATACACATACACATACACATACACATACACATACACATACACATACACATACACATACACATACACATACACATACACATACACATACACATACACATACACATACACATACACATACACATACACATACACATACACATACACATACACATACACATACACATACACATACACATACACATACACATACACATACACATACACATACACATACACATACACATACACATACACATACACATACACATACACATACACATACACATACACATACACATACACATACACATACACATACACATACACATACACATACACATACACATACACATACACATACACATACACATACACATACACATACACATACACATACACATACACATACACATACACATACACATACACATACACATACACATACACATACACATACACATACACATACACATACACATACACATACACATACACATACACATACACATACACATACACATACACATACACATACACATACACATACACATACACATACACATACACATACACATACACATACACATACACATACACATACACATACACATACACATACACATACACATACACATACACATACACATACACATACACATACACATACACATACACATACACATACACATACACATACACATACACATACACATACACATACACATACACATACACATACACATACACATACACATACACATACACATACACATACACATACACATACACATACACATACACATACACATACACATACACATACACATACACATACACATACACATACACATACACATACACATACACATACACATACACATACACATACACATACACATACACATACACATACACATACACATACACATACACATACACATACACATACACATACACATACACATACACATACACATACACATACACATACACATACACATACACATACACATACACATACACATACACATACACATACACATACACATACACATACACATACACATACACATACACATACACATACACATACACATACACATACACATACACATACACATACACATACACATACACATACACATACACATACACATACACATACACATACACATACACATACACATACACATACACATACACATACACATACACATACACATACACATACACATACACATACACATACACATACACATACACATACACATACACATACACATACACATACACATACACATACACATACACATACACATACACATACACATACACATACACATACACATACACATACACATACACATACACATACACATACACATACACATACACATACACATACACATACACATACACATACACATACACATACACATACACATACACATACACATACACATACACATACACATACACATACACATACACATACACATACACATACACATACACATACACATACACATACACATACACATACACATACACATACACATACACATACACATACACATACACATACACATACACATACACATACACATACACATACACATACACATACACATACACATACACATACACATACACATACACATACACATACACATACACATACACATACACATACACATACACATACACATACACATACACATACACATACACATACACATACACATACACATACACATACACATACACATACACATACACATACACATACACATACACATACACATACACATACACATACACATACACATACACATACACATACACATACACATACACATACACATACACATACACATACACATACACATACACATACACATACACATACACATACACATACACATACACATACACATACACATACACATACACATACACATACACATACACATACACATACACATACACATACACATACACATACACATACACATACACATACACATACACATACACATACACATACACATACACATACACATACACATACACATACACATACACATACACATACACATACACATACACATACACATACACATACACATACACATACACATACACATACACATACACATACACATACACATACACATACACATACACATACACATACACATACACATACACATACACATACACATACACATACACATACACATACACATACACATACACATACACATACACATACACATACACATACACATACACATACACATACACATACACATACACATACACATACACATACACATACACATACACATACACATACACATACACATACACATACACATACACATACACATACACATACACATACACATACACATACACATACACATACACATACACATACACATACACATACACATACACATACACATACACATACACATACACATACACATACACATACACATACACATACACATACACATACACATACACATACACATACACATACACATACACATACACATACACATACACATACACATACACATACACATACACATACACATACACATACACATACACATACACATACACATACACATACACATACACATACACATACACATACACATACACATACACATACACATACACATACACATACACATACACATACACATACACATACACATACACATACACATACACATACACATACACATACACATACACATACACATACACATACACATACACATACACATACACATACACATACACATACACATACACATACACATACACATACACATACACATACACATACACATACACATACACATACACATACACATACACATACACATACACATACACATACACATACACATACACATACACATACACATACACATACACATACACATACACATACACATACACATACACATACACATACACATACACATACACATACACATACACATACACATACACATACACATACACATACACATACACATACACATACACATACACATACACATACACATACACATACACATACACATACACATACACATACACATACACATACACATACACATACACATACACATACACATACACATACACATACACATACACATACACATACACATACACATACACATACACATACACATACACATACACATACACATACACATACACATACACATACACATACACATACACATACACATACACATACACATACACATACACATACACATACACATACACATACACATACACATACACATACACATACACATACACATACACATACACATACACATACACATACACATACACATACACATACACATACACATACACATACACATACACATACACATACACATACACATACACATACACATACACATACACATACACATACACATACACATACACATACACATACACATACACATACACATACACATACACATACACATACACATACACATACACATACACATACACATACACATACACATACACATACACATACACATACACATACACATACACATACACATACACATACACATACACATACACATACACATACACATACACATACACATACACATACACATACACATACACATACACATACACATACACATACACATACACATACACATACACATACACATACACATACACATACACATACACATACACATACACATACACATACACATACACATACACATACACATACACATACACATACACATACACATACACATACACATACACATACACATACACATACACATACACATACACATACACATACACATACACATACACATACACATACACATACACATACACATACACATACACATACACATACACATACACATACACATACACATACACATACACATACACATACACATACACATACACATACACATACACATACACATACACATACACATACACATACACATACACATACACATACACATACACATACACATACACATACACATACACATACACATACACATACACATACACATACACATACACATACACATACACATACACATACACATACACATACACATACACATACACATACACATACACATACACATACACATACACATACACATACACATACACATACACATACACATACACATACACATACACATACACATACACATACACATACACATACACATACACATACACATACACATACACATACACATACACATACACATACACATACACATACACATACACATACACATACACATACACATACACATACACATACACATACACATACACATACACATACACATACACATACACATACACATACACATACACATACACATACACATACACATACACATACACATACACATACACATACACATACACATACACATACACATACACATACACATACACATACACATACACATACACATACACATACACATACACATACACATACACATACACATACACATACACATACACATACACATACACATACACATACACATACACATAGACATACACATACACATACACATACACATACACATACACATACACATACACATACACATACACATACACATACACATACACATACACATACACATACACATACACATACACATACACATACACATACACATACACATACACATACACATACACATACACATACACATACACATACACATACACATACACATACACATACACATACACATACACATACACATACACATACACATACACATACACATACACATACACATACACATACACATACACATACACATACACATACACATACACATACACATACACATACACATACACATACACATACACATACACATACACATACACATACACATACACATACACATACACATACACATACACATACACATACACATACACATACACATACACATACACATACACATACACATACACATACACATACACATACACATACACATACACATACACATACACATACACATACACATACACATACACATACACATACACATACACATACACATACACATACACATACACATACACATACACATACACATACACATACACATACACATACACATACACATACACATACACATACACATACACATACACATACACATACACATACACATAGACATACACATACACATACACATACACATACACATACACATACACATACACATACACATACACATACACATACACATACACATACACATACACATACACATACACATACACATACACATACACATACACATACACATACACATACACATACACATACACATACACATACACATACACATACACATACACATACACATACACATACACATACACATACACATACACATACACATACACATACACATACACATACACATACACATACACATACACATACACATACACATACACATACACATACACATACACATACACATACACATACACATACACATACACATACACATACACATACACATACACATACACATACACATACACATACACATACACATACACATACACATACACATACACATACACATACACATACACATACACATACACATACACATACACATACACATACACATACACATACACATACACATACACATACACATACACATACACATACACATACACATACACATACACATACACATACACATACACATACACATACACATACACATACACATACACATACACATACACATACACATACACATACACATACACATACACATACACATACACATACACATACACATACACATACACATACACATACACATACACATACACATACACATACACATACACATACACATACACATACACATACACATACACATACACATACACATACACATACACATACACATACACATACACATACACATACACATACACATACACATACACATACACATACACATACACATACACATACACATACACATACACATACACATACACATACACATACACATACACATACACATACACATACACATACACATACACATACACATACACATACACATACACATACACATACACATACACATACACATACACATACACATACACATACACATACACATACACATACACATACACATACACATACACATACACATACACATACACATACACATACACATACACATACACATACACATACACATACACATACACATACACATACACATACACATACACATACACATACACATACACATACACATACACATACACATACACATACACATACACATACACATACACATACACATACACATACACATACACATACACATACACATACACATACACATACACATACACATACACATACACATACACATACACATACACATACACATACACATACACATACACATACACATACACATACACATACACATACACATACACATACACATACACATACACATACACATACACATACACATACACATACACATACACATACACATACACATACACATACACATACACATACACATACACATACACATACACATACACATACACATACACATACACATACACATACACATACACATACACATACACATACACATACACATACACATACACATACACATACACATACACATACACATACACATACACATACACATACACATACACATACACATACACATACACATACACATACACATACACATACACATACACATACACATACACATACACATACACATACACATACACATACACATACACATACACATACACATACACATACACATACACATACACATACACATACACATACACATACACATACACATACACATACACATACACATACACATACACATACACATACACATACACATACACATACACATACACATACACATACACATACACATACACATACACATACACATACACATACACATACACATACACATACACATACACATACACATACACATACACATACACATACACATACACATACACATACACATACACATACACATACACATACACATACACATACACATACACATACACATACACATACACATACACATACACATACACATACACATACACATACACATACACATACACATACACATACACATACACATACACATACACATACACATACACATACACATACACATACACATACACATACACATACACATACACATACACATACACATACACATACACATACACATACACATACACATACACATACACATACACATACACATACACATACACATACACATACACATACACATACACATACACATACACATACACATACACATACACATACACATACACATACACATACACATACACATACACATACACATACACATACACATACACATACACATACACATACACATACACATACACATACACATACACATACACATACACATACACATACACATACACATACACATACACATACACATACACATACACATACACATACACATACACATACACATACACATACACATACACATACACATACACATACACATACACATACACATACACATACACATACACATACACATACACATACACATACACATACACATACACATACACATACACATACACATACACATACACATACACATACACATACACATACACATACACATACACATACACATACACATACACATACACATACACATACACATACACATACACATACACATACACATACACATACACATACACATACACATACACATACACATACACATACACATACACATACACATACACATACACATACACATCACATACACATACACATACACATACACATACACATACACATACACATACACATACACATACACATACACATACACATACACATACACATACACATACACATACACATACACATACACATACACATACACATACACATACACATACACATACACATACACATACACATACACATACACATACACATACACATACACATACACATACACATACACATACACATACACATACACATACACATACACATACACATACACATACACATACACATACACATACACATACACATACACATACACATACACATACACATACACATACACATACACATACACATACACATACACATACACATACACATACACATACACATACACATACACATACACATACACATACACATACACATACACATACACATACACATACACATACACATACACATACACATACACATACACATACACATACACATACACATACACATACACATACACATACACATACACATACACATACACATACACATACACATACACATACACATACACATACACATACACATACACATACACATACACATACACATACACATACACATACACATACACATACACATACACATACACAATACACATACACATACACATACACATACACATACACATACACATACACATACACATACACATACACATACACATACACATACACATACACATACACATACACATACACATACACATACACATACACATACACATACACATACACATACACATACACATACACATACACATACACATACACATACACATACACATACACATACACATACACATACACATACACATACACATACACATACACATACACATACACATACACATACACATACACATACACATACACATACACATACACATACACATACACATACACATACACATACACATACACATACACATACACATACGCATATACTACAACGGGTTCTACAATATAAAACAATTAGTAGCAAATAATATAAATACATTAACATGCTACCGTAACATAACATTGTACTTAAGATTTTGTCAGCTGGCCTTGATTACTACATTTATTTTATAGTTTTAATTAGACCGAACTGATTTTCTTCGCATATGATCACAGACTACTTGATACAGACGACTCCGAGCTTCGGGTTCTCTTCCCTCTCCTCGACCTTGCTTGTGATGGGAAAGTTATGACTCATTCTGTATGGGATTAACCACACTACTTACAATAAAACTACTGAAAAGAAATAACGTTCCGATCGAAATGAAAATGCATATCGCACATGTAGTTCAAAAGTGACACAACTCAAAAATCTTAGTTTTTCAGAAAAGGCGAAAAACGATATTGTTAGACTAGATACGATTTAACTACAAATTGAACTATGTTGACAAAAGCAAATAGAGTATGAATCACAATGGAAATAATATTTGCGTTAATCTTTTTTTGGAAACCTTGAAAGCTATGTTTTTAGAGTTATGACAGTTTTGACGATCATTTATTTCCAACAGGAATGTACTATTTTGAGTTCTGCCACTCAACTCAAAATAAAACAGAGTATTCATATTTACCTCAGTCAACTAAAGTGGCTTAACTCAAAATAACATACAAAAATTTTCACCTAGGAATCAACAAAAGTGTCTCAACTCAAATTAACGCACTGAAATTTTAAAGTTTTAAACACCATAAATGACACAACTCAAAATAAGTCACTTTTGATTTCACTTGGCACACCTGTTTGCTGCGAGGACCAGGTAACAACTGAAAATGTGTAATTTTTGTCGAAGGTAGTTTGATCTCATTTCTCAGAAACAACCCAACATTTATTTTAACCTCGCACTAGCTCGCAGCAGCTCGCCCGACCATTCACAATGCTTGCTTAAGATATACTTAAAAATGATAATTACATTTAGCTTGCTCATAGTGATTTATATTTAATTTAAGAGAACAATAAAATCTCTTAGTCAAAGAGCTCTCCATCTTCCCTCGTATGTTTGCATACGATGCAGTCCCGACGGAAAATAACTATTTTCCCATCAGGTCCTCGCTGGCAGCTTGGTGTTTGTCCTTGCAGTTTGTTTACCTCGCCTCTTAATCAGTAGCTTGCATGACCGGACAATACCCTTCTTGATTCTAGGAAGAGAAAGAAGGTTAATAAACATTGAAATGTAAAGTTCATTTAATTATGCTGATATGATTATGATAGAATGAGTATTACGCTGTTTTATTACTATATTAATTAGCTTAGCTTATCTGTACCTTACTCGCATTAACCCTCGCTAGCAGTATCCCCTGGCACTGGCCTCTTTAGTTGTCCAATTTCTGTCTGCAAAACGACAGATCTCACTAGTCCATCCTTGCTCTTGATAAGCTCGCATATTCGTCCCAAGGACCATTGAGCTGGCGGAAAATTTTCTGCTTTGATTATTACCAGCAGACCTATCCTTAAGTTTTCCTTTTCTCTCCTCCATTTCTTTCTTTCTTGCAGTGTAACGAGGTACTCCTCTTGCCACCTTTTCCAGAAATGATTTAACATTATCTGCCTTTCCTGTCATAGCTTAACTCCTTGCGTCCTTGTCCCTTCAGCTATAAAAAATGGTGGAGGCAAAATTATTGGCTCAATAATTGAAAAATGACCTGGAGTCAAAGCTTACGTGTCCATTGGATCATCGTTGAGAGGATAAATAGGCCGCGAGTTCAGTATCCTCTCGATTCCTATCTAAAGTGTCAAGAACTGTTCAGTATCTAACACGCGTTGACCCACTATCCGCTTTAAATGAAATTTCATTGATTTTGCTGCAGCCTAGTATATTCCCCCCCGATGCGGCGCAGCTGGAGTCATAAGAATCCGGTCAGTACCCTTTTGGCTCAACTTGCTTAATAGCTCATCCTCGTTCCACTCTTTCCATCCTCGCTTGATTTCCATTGCTGCACCAACAAATGATGTACCATTGTCGCTATACATCCGCTGACAATGCCCTCGCCGACTGACAAATCTATTATAACATAAAAGGAATGATGCAGATGTCAAATCTCGAAGTAGGTCTATGTGGACCGCCCGTGTCTTTAAACATACGAATACAGCGACCCATGATCTACGCAGAGCTATCTTCTTACCTTGCCTATCCAGGACCTTTAGAGTAAGTGGCCCGGCATAGTCCACACCTGTGTGCAGGAAAGCTCTTCCAGAACGCACCCTATCAGCTGGCAGGTCAGACATCAATTGCTCTTCTAGCTTGTAATTACAGCGTACACAGGTAACACATTTGTGTAGATACCTCCTGAGCTCGCTGCGTAACTTTGGTATCCCAGAGCGCTGTCGTATAGCTTGCATCATTATTTGCACGGCACCGTCTTTTGTCTGCCGATGTATATTGTCCATAATTAGCCAAGCTAGCCTGGAGCCATACGGAATTATTACCGCATGTCTCAGCGTAATCACCAGAAGCTCTATCTAATCGCCCTCCATCTCGCAGTATGCCCTCATCATCAAAGACTGGTTTGAGTGCTTCGATCTTGCTATGCTCTGTTAGCTTTTCTGCCTTGCGTGGGGATGACATATCTTTGCCATATGCCTCTGCTTGAGCTTGTTTTATGAAGAAACGCATTGCTGATGCTCTTTCTTCTATTGTTAGCATCGTAGGCGATACATCTCCTCTTTTTGGTCTTGGTACTCTTATCCCTTGCTTGCGTTGCTTTACTCTTATCATCAACCTGGCCATATAATGATATATGTATCCAAGTATTCTGGCTGCTTTCTCCAGACTGCTTGCATATTCTTCTATCGGAATGATAGCTTGCTTTGCTGGCACCCATATGCCTATATCCTTCTTGAACGTTACGGCAACGCAGACATGAATTTCATCGGCTGCCGTGAGCGGAATCTCCCTTGCTTCATGATTAGCTGGCCATTCTGTCTCTGGATAGCATAACCAATCAGGTAGATGCATCCATAGCTTGCTTTTCACTAAATCAGCTGGCAGCACCCCACGACTCAACAAGTAAGCAGGATTCTCCTTAGTAACGACGTGCCGCCACCGTTTGATATCGGTATTGGTTTGTATGGACGACACGCGATTCGCTTCTATGTTTTTAAATCACGTGGAAATTTCTGTAGCCAGTGCAGTACCACCATTGAATCCGTCCACATAACGTATTCAAACTCCGCCAATTGCATTGCCTTGCGTAGCTCTACCATTAGCTGTCCCAATAATTCTGCTGCAGCTAACTCCAACCTTGGTATCGTAATGGTTTTGAGTGGAGCCGCTCTTGTTTTTGAAACTACTAGCTTGCTCGTCACCTTGCCATTAGCTGCTTCTACTCTGATATATATAGCTGCTCCATAAGCAGTCATGGAAGCATCTGAGAATCCATGAAGCTCCCTTGCCCGTCCCAAGCCATCTATCTATCCGAAATTGCTCCAGATGTATGACCTCCTTCCAGTAATTTAGCCATCTCCCTTTCAACTCAGCTGGCACTTCTTCATCGCACCCAAGACTCAGTCGCCACATGTCTTGAATCAAAACTTTACCCAAAATAACAACCGGTGCAATGTATTCATTTAGATCGTAAAGCTGTGCTATGCAGCTTAATATCTTGCGCTTTGTTACTTCTCCAAATAAAGCTGGCGTCCGAAATACAAATGTAAATTGGTCCTCCGTAACCAACCATTGTAGCCCTAGCACTGAAGCTTGCTCCTTGCTGTCAAAGGTTAAAACCTCACTATCGTTAGCTTGCAGGTTGCTTGATAGCCATTGGCTATTGGATTTCCACTTTCTAAGTTCAAAACCAGCTGGCCGTAATACTCTGTCCAGTCGATTAGCCATATTAAATGCTTCTTGCTCACTATCGCAGCCTGTTACACAGTCATCCATGTAAAAATCATTCCTTATTATCCTTTCCACATCTGGGAATAGGTTGCTTGCATCCTTGCCATATTGTATAAGAGCTCGCACTGCGTTGTATGCCGACGATGTCATGCCGTAGGTGACAACCGTCAACCAATATTCATTTAAGCTTGCATTTGGAGATTCTCTCCAAAATATCCTTTGTAAATCCCATTGATGCTGAGCTATTCCAACCTGTCGAAACATCATCTTGATGTCAGCAGTAAATCCAATCCGATGTCGCCGAAACCGCATAACAGTTTCGAACAAATCTCTTTGTAACTTTTCGCCTAGCTGCTGCACTACGTTGAGTGAAACGCCTGTATCTGTCCGGCAGTTACAATCAAATACCACCTTGAACTTTTTTGTTACACAGTGGTGTGGTATATAGTATACCAATTGTCCAGCTGGCGCTGGACAGCTTGCCCTTTTCATGTGTCCTAAGCTTTCATATTCTTGCATATAAGCAACGTACTTTTCTTTCAGAGCTGGCTCCTTATTTAATTTCCTTTTCAAGTACATGAACCTTCGCAACGCAATGGCTCTTGAATCACCAATGTGCTGAGCCTCAGGCTTAATGGGAATGGTCACGATAAAGCGCCCTTCCTCATTCCGCCTAGCTGTCCTTGTGAAGATATCCTCCACAGCTTGCTCTTCGGGTGTCCTTGCTGTAGATGCACCTATACGGTCCATCTCACATAATCGCTTTATCATATCATCCATATTGGATAGTTCTGCACATCTTGCTACTGTCTTGCTGTTAGCTGATTCCTCTTCTTCACTGACTTATCGGATGAACTCCAAATACAACTATACCAAAATTTGTTTCCAATGTGGCCAAGCCTTCTATCTTGCGTGGTATTGAGCTTACGATTACCTTTGCGAAGAAACCAAAGCCCAAAAGGACTTAAAATGGAGCTTGCTTCCAATAAGCTGGATTGGCGAACGGTACTTGATTATGCCCACTGATTGGTTGTATGTCACGCTGTGGCGTAGGTAAACGCCATTGCGTACCCTTCGGTAAAACCCAAAAAACTTCCTCGATTCATGTATTTGCATCGAACCACGGTACTATCGTTACCTTAGCTTGACGATGTAACTGAATAGGCTCTCCATCAATACCGATTACCTTTCGTGCTAGTGTACTTGTAATCGTACCTAGAGCTTGCACCAACTCATGCGTGATTATATTTGGCTGTGCCCCTGAATCCAAGAGGGCACGGATTGGCTCTGAATTTCTCCCTTGCATCTGAAATCTAACCGACACTGTTGTCATAAGTGTGGTAGATATATCGCTAGCTGAATCAGAAGTAAAATTAAACACATTCAAATAAGCGTTGATTAAATTTGTATTATTTGAAAATACAGCCATATTGCCACCCTTGCCCTGTTGCTTGCTTGTGTTTAAACAGTATGAGCTTTCCTTTTTTATGACCTTTCGAATTTTAGCTGGCATCTCTAGCTCTAATCAATCACTTTTCGCTTCTTTTCATCTTCCTTGGCAGCATTATCTGCTGCAGCTGACCTCATCTCATCGTGCAACGGACAGAGAACGCTGTTATGCTGCATCCGACCAGGACATCTAGGGCACGGTGCCTGAAAGCATTCCTCCTTCTTATGCCGTTGCTTGAGGCAATTTTCGCATAGCTGTCGGGTCCTTACGAAATTGACTATTCCCCTCAATCCAAATTGCAGGAAACGAGCACATCGGTACAGCTGATGGTCTTCCTGGCACATTTCACAGCGACGGCCTGTTGGCGGACGTGCTCCAATAGCTTTTCACATTGGTCTGGTTGTTGCGACCAGTGGCTTGGATGCTGAATTGCTCGCACTTGCTTGCTGCTTAACCCTTGCGCCGAAATGTTGTTAGCCGCATGGCCTGCTCTCCTCTAGCTTGCCCATTGCCTCGCTGTGTCAACATCCTTGATTGATGGCTTGTATTTGGCCTTTCATTTGCTGCCGCATGCCTGTCCAAAAATGTTAGCATCTCCGTTATTGTTGGAGTCTCGGAAGTCCGTTGCAATTCCCATTGCCTTGCCGTTTCCGCGTCCAGACGCTCGTGGAGCATGAAATCAATTATCATGTCCCAATGCTACACTCTAATTCCCTGTGCGCGTAGCTGTCGTACTGTCTCGTGTGTCACGTTCGACCTGAGCTGGATCTCGTCGGCTCGCAATCTTATGAAATTGCGCGATAGCTCGCGACAAGTCTGGTATTTCTTATTGTAGAGCTGGTTCAGCCTCGCCGAAGCTTCCTTGTAGTTGCTCTCGGTGAGCTGCCACTCTCCCATCGTCCTTGCGGCCTTTCCCGTGAGCGAGCTACTCAGGTACTGAAACTTAAAGGCAGGCGCCACGCGATCGTTTTCGTGGATAGCTGCCACGAACCGATCATGGAATCCCTGCCATTTCGTCAAGGAGCCATCAAACTCCCCCCAGGTATTGACGATTTCTTGTTGCTGAGGTGGTACCACTACTTGTACCTATATCGGGTATTGGCTGTCTGCTGAGCTTGCTCATTCTCCCCTGTCAGGTTAAGCTGTCGTAGCTGTCGACGAAATGCTCCCTTCAACTCATAGTATAGCTCTTCCACCTTTTCCATCTGGGCTTCAGCTTGCTCCCTCATTCCAGCTTTCCCAGCTAGCGCCTTGACATGAGCCGCCGTCAACTGCGACCACACCTCTTCCAATCTCTCCAATCTGATAGTGATATCCTCACTATCAGCTGTCCGGAAGACCTCCGACTTTACATGGGCGTGTTGACGCTCTAATGCTAGTATATTGGAAGCTTGTTGTCTTAATTCAGACATGTTGCTGTAAAATAAGGAAAATGTTGCATTTGATATAGCTTGCTGTTTTAATAACGGCTATCCTTACACCTAGCTAGCTATAAACTCCTATCCCCTTTGACAAGTGAGCGAGTGGTTTGAATGTACCTAATATTTCCCTCAACAAAAATCTTATTAGCTTGCTGGAGCTTCCTGCCTTGCTTTTATAATTAGCTTGCACGTTTATTATAAGCTTGCCAGTTTTATTATAAGCTTGCCATTTTCAGCTAGCTTGCCATATAGCTCTTCAATAAAATTTTATTAGTTGTTGCACGATGGCAACTCTTAAGCTTGCAGAATATTTTATTTTGTTCTAACCTTTGCTCCTTGCACCATCTAGCTTGCTTGCTGTCCGCCTACCTACCTACCTACCTACCTACCTACCTACCTACCTACCAACCTACACGTGCCGCAGTGTGAATATTCCATTATAGACATCATCTAGGAAAAACGCATCCTACTTCAACAACGAAAAAATAAAAAATAATCTTCCGTATGATAATCCTGTGACACACTGTATTGTGTGTATGTCTCAACATAAATGACACATAAATGAATATAAAATACAAACCAAACGGAACACACACTGCAGCTGAGATCTATTTTACACATATAATAAAACACACCACTGATGGATTGCTCACTTGCCCCTTGCTCAGAGTTTTTTTTTCTAGGAAAATATTTCTTTATTCAACTTGCACTGCTTAAATAATTAATAATAATATTTATTAATTTTCTCTCCAAGCTTGCCGCCATTCAAATAATAATTTCTCAACCGAGCTTGCAGAAATTTAACACAATTTTCTTTTTCCTAGCTTGCACTCTTTTAATTAAATATCTTGCACATGATAGCTCGCAACGTTTAATAATAATTTCCTCCCTAACTTGCACAAATTTATATATTATTTTTCTTTCCGGATTTACACTTTTTTAATCAATCTTGCACGACAAGCTTGCATATTTATTAATATTTTCAGCTATCACTTGCTTTTTTATTGTTTATTATTGTAATTCGTTGTTTTTTTTTCTAAAAATAATTAAATTTTTGACACACAATCTGTTTTGCAGCCTTCTCTTGTGAAAAAACAATTTTGAATGAATATTTTTTTTTACGCATTCTCCCCCTTTCTCGAAAGATTCGCAAAGGCACAGACATGCTAGGTATACATCACAGACCATATACAGACCGCCAACTCGTACTCTTCTTGCCTGAAACACCCTCGAAATATTTTTTCCAGTCTGTGAATACGTGTACAGTACATCTCTCTCTGTGCATTTTGTAATGGTAACTATACCTGCGTATGCCATTTATTTTTTAGCTGTGTTTGCTAAATGGGTTTTAAAGCAAGGGAGAGCGTCACACTCTCAAAATAAATGGCATATCAGCTGATTTTTAGCTTGGTGGCAAAAAGAGAGACCATATGGTGAGTTGGCGGTCTGTATCTTCTTGGTCCGTGGGTATACATAATGTGTAGTGATGTGCCAAACCGAAAAAATCTCAAACAGAGTTAACCCGAGTTGGATTTTGATGAAACCGAGTTAGCTAACTCGGTTTATAAACAAACTTTGTTGATTTTTTTCCATCGTTCCTTTGATTTGGAAAATAAAAACAAAGCAAATTTTTCAATTAAAACAGAAAAAAATTATTCAAATTGAATTTATGAAACGAAAAACAATATACTAAAAAAAGCAACATTATATTAAAACTATTAAAAATAAAATAAATATTAAAAAATCAAACTAAAAACAGTAAAACACATCAATAAAATAAGTACGTTTATTCACAGTTAACTCACACAAAAACCGAAGAAAAAAACCAATACGAATTCAGATATGCAATTAGATTGCAACTCTTTAAAATAAAAACAACTCGGTTTGACGCAATTCGCAGTGCAACTCGGTTTGATTTGACTCGGGTTACTTTAACGAAATTTCATTTCTAACACGAATAGGTAAACAAAACATTCAAACCGAGTTATGTTGGCTACCGTCTCCGTCTACCTATTAAAAAAAACTAAAACCAAATCGGTTTGACGCAATACGCAATGCAACTCGGTTTGACTCGACTCGGGTTGTAACGAATAGGTAAGTTAAATATTAAAAACCGAGTTACATACATAATGTGAACGAACGATGGGAGAAACCGAGCCACAACCGGTTAGGTTACTATGTGCCAAACCGAACAATTCGCAAACCGAGTTAACCCGAGTTGGATTTTGTTTGGTACAAACGGCAACTAAAAGAGGGTAGTTTTGATTATGTTCAAGTCGGTTTGCATTAATTGTCGGTTGTCGTATCGGTTCGTTTCTTTGGTTGGTGCACCAACTCGGTTTGGACAAATGTAAAACGAGTTAACTCGGTTTGGGCACAACTCGGTTTGACTCGGTTTATTAAACCGAGTTGACACATCACTAATAATGTGCTTGCGCAGCTTGCCGTTTGTTTTGCTGTCGCTCTTCTCCCTTGTGTGTATGTGTATATTTCGCACCAGTATTACATGGTGGATGATTTTGAGTCTTGCTACAGCTACTCAAATTTGTACCTATATGAGTGAATAGGGGAAAATAAATATATAAACAATGTATACTCCCTTGCTCCTCGCACTGCATCTTTTTGATTTGTGCATATGTGCGCCTTGCTCTCGCCTTGCTTAGCTCGCTCGTACATGAATATTCGTACCGTTAACCGTTACGGTTTTCTTTTCGCTCGCCGTCTGCCGTATGCACACAGATCCTAATTTAGCTTGCTTTACATACTAATTAAACAATAACTATGGAAATGTGATGATTTTATATTTGCTTTTAGCTTGCACTTTCTTAACTTGGGCACAACACTTCGTAGCTTTCGTAGCTAGCACATTTGCTCACATTTCCATATACTTTGCACAATTTCCTAGCTCGCGGACCGACCGTAGGAACACTAGAAACATATTCGGCTCGACTCGGGCCACAATGTATGGGATTAACCCACTTCTTACAATAAAACTACTGAAAAGAAATAACGTTCCGAACGAAATGAAAATGCATATATTTTGTAATATCAGAAAAAACAATGCTTGCTTAAGATATACTAAAAGCATTTAGCTTGCTCATAGTGATTTATATTTAATTTAAGAGAACAATAAAATCTCTTAGGCAAAAGAGCTCTCCATCTTCCCTCGTATGTTTGCATACGATACACATTTTTTCTGTCTGGCTGAAATTTATTTTTATATCCGACTTCCTTTTTCTGATGTTCGAGATCAAACGGTATCTCAATAGATTCAATGAATCATAAGGAATATGATGATATGAACTCATATATTATATATGTTACGTTTATTTGTTAACAACATCAAAACAAAATCTTAAGTCGGTAATATTAATTGAATTCAGAATAAAGGTTTCAGTAGTAAGGTTAAATGAAACTATATCGTGTAAATTGTGCCATCTTGTTTGAAGAAAAATTGTTATACGATTTTGCCACAATAAAATCATATGATATCATATCTTTAAAAAACATAAAATATTACTGCACATTTAACATACTGTCCATACTCGTCATCATAAATAATTGTCATATAATTCATTTCTGTTATATTATCTATCAATCAAAAGGAAATATTTAAATTTTCCTCAGTTTAGTTCCCCGATACAATTTTTATAAAATTAAACAACAATGTTTAATTCTTACAGTTTTTTTTCAGTCGGGTTTTAAAAACGATAAAACAATATATAAACTCAATGATAATACTGCAAAAATAATATATTTTGTTACTTTTTTTAAGGTCGCCTCAAGTATCTAACACTGACCGAAGCAAATCGAGTCTGGATGCCTGATTTATTTTTCTCAAACGAAAAAGAAGGACATTTTCACAATATAATCATGCCAAATGTATACATCCGCATTTTCCCTAATGGTTCCGTATTGTACAGTATAAGAATATCGCTTACTCTAGCTTGTCCAATGAACTTAAAATTATATCCGTTGGACAGGCAAATATGTTCCCTGCGTATGGCTAGTTGTAAGTTTTCATTATATACATAAATATCAATCATTGGAAAACGAAATATTCTATAAATACATAAACCGTTGCCGTTATCTTATCCCCAACAGACGGTTGGACAACAAATGATTTAGTCTTTCTTTGGAAGGAAGGTGATCCTGTACAAGTGGTGAAAAACTTACACCTGCCACGCTTCACATTAGAAAAATTTTTGACTGATTATTGTAACAGCAAAACAAATACGGGTAAGTTGATCAAAAGCCTTGCCAAGTCCGAGTAATTTAAGCTGTTTTTCATTTTAATTAAATTAATCAAATATTTAATCATGATCACAATAATGAATACATAAACTTCTTATTAAATTTCATTTTGGTGAGGGTGATACCCTTACGTGAAGGGTGCTTAACATAGAGGTATAGAACTTGAAAACGAAATGAGACACTCAAATATTGTATTAACTGCAATTAATTTTCTTTATTTGGAAGAATGTTATTTTCCATTTTTATTTGAACATGATTCTAAGCTATAGCAATCGCGGCTGGCTAAGGTCCAATTTCCGATCACTCTTTGCAAAATTTCACGTCGTATATAGGTAACTAGCTGCCCCGGCAGACGTTGTCCTGCCCTTCCGAGTAAATGGCGTGATAAGTTTGACTTCTTTATTTGTTATATTCATACCGTCTAATTAGTTCGTCTAAACTATGAGAACATGGATGGTATTTTTTTAAATTAAATAAACTCAGAAAAGTACGCGTACGTCCGAGTTATTATACTGTTTTATCGTTGTTTTTAAGTTGAAAAATTGGCAATTGCTGTAAATTTTCCTTTAAGTTCATCCGTTCATAAGTTTACTTTTTTACTGAAAATTTGAGACGTTATTATTGAATGGTTATAATTAAATAAATTAAAAAACAGAAGTCGTCTCATATTTTTTATTATTTTATTTGATTTTTAATGCTAAAATTGTTTTATTTTACTAACGTAGTGCAAGCGGATATACAATGTCTTTTGTTAGGTGTATAAATTTATAAACTTTTAGGTGTTCCAACTCTATAGCATCCGACATACAATTGATTGCCCTGGGAAAAGCATGCATTTTCTAAATTAAGGCCAGCAATAGTTAACGACTGTCCCTGCGCTTAATTGATAGTGATTGCGAAGGCTAGGAGTACCGGAAAAGCAGTCCTTTAAAGCTAAACGGCAAATATGTAGAAAGCATTGATATTCGCGGAATCAGGACAACTTCGCCTTTTCTCTTACCGGTAATAATTATGAGAACACGGATGATTTCTTTTAAATTAAATAAACTCAGAAAAGTACGCATACGTCTAAATGTTGTTTAAGGTTGAAAAATGGGCAATTGCAGCAAATTTTCTTTTGAGTTATATCCCTTCATTAGTTTCCTTTTTTCATTACAAAGCAATATAACTATACTGAGAATGTGAGTCTTTACAAAGGAAGATGCAGTTTTTTTCTATCTAAAATAGAAGTATATTTATACACCTATAATTTGATTTGTTGTCTTATTTGATTGTAAATTAAATCAATTTTTAAATAAATAAATTTATTTAACTAACGTAATGCAAGTGGATGTACCTACAATGTGTTTATATTTCTGGTTTGGTGTATAAATGAGGAACCCCAACTCCTAAATTAAGACCAACAATATTTAACGACTGTCCCTGCGGGAAATTCGGATTGTTTAAAGTTTAACGTCAAATCTGGTATGCGTTGAATAAGCACATCTTCACATTTATTCTTCCCGATGATGATTTTGGCCTCGATTAAATTTGATAAAAGTTTTTTTACGGCAAGTCTGGTTCCGTTGCACAGCTTTTGCGATTGCACGTTGCACATTAACATCAACGGTGAACTAATTCATTTGGTGGCATTCCAGATGGTTCCAATGAGTTCAAGAATTCGATTGGGTTTTTGACAGTTTGTTCCTATTCCATAACTGTATCAATAGATTTGTATTTCATTTCTTTGCCGGAAATTTCAATTTGAATTTCATAGTTAATTTTGTTAGCGTCATCGTTTTCTTTGGCGCATGTTCTCAAAGCCAATCATTATTTTTGTAGTTGATCAGGACATCAATGAAAACCTTTTGCACAATATCGTTAGTTGAATGTTCCAACAGGCAAAAGTTTAGCGTTTTCTTCACTACCTTCCAATTTAAATTTATGATTATCGTTAAGTTAAACTTTTTGGTTTTGGTTTATTTTTTTCCAATCATTTTTTTTTTTTTTTTTTTTTTTAAACGGCACACGCGCTTATGGGATTTGTTATAGCCCTTTTAATGATAAGTCATAGCGCGAGCGATAGGAAGTTAGGGAGGAAGGGAAAGGAGGTGTCGATGAACATTGATCTTGAATAATTGAAGATCAAAATGGCAAGGGAAAATTGTGCCAGGCAATCCATTCCACATTCGTGTTGTACGGCTAAAGAAAGAATCTCTATATTTCACGGTACGTCCGAAATCGGGTTCAAGTGTAAACTGATGAGCGTTCCTAGCAAGACGAGTATTACGGGGGAAATGTTTAAGGGGTGGAACGCAACTGGCTACCTCGAGTGAGCATTTTTTGTAAAAGAATCTGTAAAATAAGGAAAGACATGAAACATTTCGACGATGTTCAAGGGATGGAAATGTTTCCATAATGCTTCTCTCTCCTATCAATTTTAACGCTTTTTTCTGAACTCTGTCGAGCAGGTGAAGAAAAGTTTGAGAAGCACCTGCCCAGAGATGGGAGTTATACTCGAGTTTAGGGCGTATAAACGCTTTGTAAATTGTAGCCAGATCAGAAGGGGTGAAAAACTTCTTGCATCTTTTAAGAAAGCCTAAGCATCTTGCAGCATTCTTGGCAATCTCTAGTATATGATTATTCCAACGAAGATTGTCACTGATACACATACCGAGTACTGATAGCTTTTCGGCCTCCTCGATGCAAGTACCATTCATGGATAATGGCATAGGGGGTATCTTTAGCTTCAACGACAAAAGACAGCATTGAGTTTTCGACGCATTAAACTCCACACGATTTCTAGTACCCCAATTCACAATGCTGTTTTAATCGGAGTTTAACGAGGTTATCATACGATTTCGTTGTAATAACACGTCTGAAGGCGAAGGCCGTGAATTATCAAACGTATACGAAAAGCTGAGGGTTGAGTCGTCAGCAAAACAATTTAATGGATTAGGTGTCACAGACAAGAGATCATTTATAAAAATGAGAAAGAGAGTCGGAGACAGAACGGAGCCCTGGGCACACCAGCATTTATTTTGTGGAGATCAAACTTGAAACCGTCTTATACAACTTGTATTGATCGGTCCAGAAGATAGCTTCTAATCCAACGAATAAGAGTATCATCGATACCAAATGCACGCATTTTCGATAAAAGAGCTTCATGCCAAACTCTATCAAATGCCTTTGAAATATCAAGCGCAATAATCTTGCTTTCGCCAAAGCGATGCACAGATTTGTTCCACTGTTCGGTGAGATATGCCATCAGATCACCAGTGGAACGATTGCTGCGAAAGCCGTATTGCCGGTCATTTAAAAGCTCCCGATCGTCGAGATATTTCTTCAGCTGACGATTTATCAGCGTTTCCATGACCTTGGAAAGAAGGGACGTAAGTGCAATTGGTCGGTAGGAGAAGGGGTAGGAGAAGTCACCTTTTTTTGGGACGGGCTGGACAAATGCTGTTTTCCATCTACTAGGAAAGATTCCTGAACGATAGGAGCGATGAAAAAGCTAACGCAGTGGTTTTGCCAGCGATGAAGAACACTTCTTCAGAAGAATAGGGGGTATACCATCCGGGCCAGCGGATTTGTGAATATCAAGATCTTGAAGTACTCTTGCTACTGTACGAGTGCGGAAAAATATCTGTCCCATTGAAAAATTAACGTTCTCAAGGACAGGAGGGGCATTGTTGCTTGCAGGCAACGTAGAACTTGCAGCAAAATGAGCTGCGAGCATATTCGCCTTCTCTGAAGAGCTGACAATAGGTTTATCGTCGACGATGAGCGTTGGAACTGATGATGTCATTGAGTTCTTGACGTTTTTTACAAATGACCAGAAGTTTTTACTGCCTTTGGGACATTGCAGAATTTTTTGCCGTAACTTCTGGTCATGTAAAAATTTCGTTTTGTGTATAACGGAGTTGCACGAGTTCCTAACTTGTTTGTGTTTCTTCCGATTTTCTTCAGTTGGGTTGGCTTTGTAGGATCGGAAGCTTACTTCTTTCAACCTGATAGCTTTTTTACACTCTTCGGAAAACCAAGACTTTTCTTTTGGTTTGATACATTTTGTTCTGTGAGGGACAAAAGTTATTATTCCAAGAAAAATCACTTCTGTAATCATTTCAGCACTGGCATCAATGTCATTATCGAGGAAGCATAATGACCAGTTAAAGTTGCGAAAGAAATTATTCAGACCGTCCCAGTTGGCTTTCTCGTATTGCCAAACGGTCCTAGTGGGAATTTTTTCTTTAACTGAATGGTTGGAGATCGAGAAATTAGCTGAAATGACACAATGGTCCGAGGTGCCAAATGGAGAAGTTACTTTAATAGTATATTTATCAGGATGGGAAGTAAGGAACAAGTCAAGAGTATGGGCGGAATGCCCATCAACATCCGGTATACGAGTAGGCTCATCGACAAGCTGGGTTAGATGGTTATACTCAGCAAAGATCTCGGTATACCTTCCTTCGAGTGTTGTCTGGCCAGAATAGCGGAGCCAACTTGATTTGTGTACATTGAAGTCGCCCGTAATCACGACTTCAGTGTGAGGACAATGGGAAACAATTCGGGAAATTGAATCTGACAAAACATCTAACTCATCACAAGTAGACATGCTGTCAAGATTCGGACTCCTGTAAAGAAAACAGTAATGAATGATATGCTTGCGGACAGTGAATTCGAGCCACAGGAAATTAAAGTTCGTATTAGAACAATGCCCATATTGGGGAAGGCTCTGGCAATTTCAATCATTGAAATATGTAGGTTGTAGGTAGGTATATCTATACTGACTAACTAATTTGATAACACTCACACAAACAAACTAAGCACGTTTAATATATAATTGTAGGAACTCAATCAGTTTAGCCGTTCATCTTTTACTGCTGTCACCCCCCCTCCTCTTCCCTAAAGACTTTGTTGCTGATTTGCCTTTTCCAATATTTGGTATTTTTGCATCTTTTTTTGTTTTTAAAGTATTTTAAAATGCAACTTGCATCAAAAAAAAAGGCAAATAAAATTGAATTTGCAGTTCCATATGAAAATATTGTATCATGTATAAAACTTTTTTTCGAACTGTTTTTCTTTTCTTTTACTGCAAGTTCATCTTCAACTGCATTAAGAACCACAATTGTAGCTTCTTTTCAATTTTGCTAAGCCAATATTATGTAAGATATTGTTGTTATTATGGACTAATTAACTACATTAATTTCTTTACCATGAATTTTTTTCAAAATTAGAGACTTCAGTAGATGGCGTTAAAAAAAGCATTTTAAAAGCTTTTTCAATAGAATACCTACTATTTTCTTATCCCACTTCACCCTATAAACAGCTTAGTCTTGCAAAAAATATTAAGCCCTCAAGCCCCGCAAACTGCAATCATTAAAAACAAAAATAATTTTTTTAATTAAAAATTTCTAATATAGAAGCTTTTCAAGGACCCGGCGTGTCTTTCTTCGCCTTATGGCCAAACTGGATGATCAATTTGGACCAAACTTTACAGGAACATTTTCGAAATAATACCAAAGATTTTCTGAAAGCTTGAGCTCAATTGGATGGGCAGTTTTGGAGCCCAGAACATATTTACAAACAAACAAACAAACAAACAAACAAACAAACAAACAAACAAACAAACAAACAAACAAACAAACAAACAAACAAACATACATCCATCTCTACTATATATAAAAGAGTAATTTCGTTTGTGTGTCAGTTTGTCTGTATATGGCAGATAAACTGACGACACACCACTTACCTCGCAATACAGTCCATTCCAACATCTTCCCCCATTCACTGGCCAGGTTTTAGGCTATTTAAATTAAAAAATAAATTGTTTTAAATAGGTTTAATTTATTAATTTTTGAACTTACCTCTTAGATTTATCATGAGAAATTTAATATTTCTCAAATATTTTTGACGTTTCTCCTTTTCCTTTTTTATTATTTGCTGTTTGTACAGCGGATGCTCTATATATAGGGCAGGAACACAATGTAGTCGCTATCCGGACGCCACATAATGCCAGCTTTAGATGGTGGATGGATGGGATGGTAGATGGATAGGTTGGTAGATGGATAGGATGGTATATGAATAGGATGGAGGATTATGGATGGATACGATGGTAAGTTGTAAATGGTTAATAGTAAATGGCAAGTGGTAAATGGGTAATGGTCGATGGTAGATGACTAAGGCGGCATACCATGCGTCACATACAATGCGTCAAGTGTCATTTTTATTTTATTTTTTCACTATAACATAACTTTTGAACGAGGACGGTCAAGTTTTATCCGATATAATAATAGGAATATGATATTTTCAAAACAAGAAGAAGAATTTCGATTTGTATATTCTTTTTTCATATACATGACAAAATATTCGGACTTAAGCAAAAATGTACATACAAAAATGACATTTAGTGTCGCACCGCTGCTGTTCTTTTTTTTGCCGAAATTTTTACTTTCACGTTTACTGGAACCAGCGACTTCGTGCATGTGTCAAACTAACATCAATTAAATAACGTATTGCAGTAAAATGTAGTTCCGTATAGTGCGGTAATTCTTTATCCAAATCTCGTTTTTGTAATGAAACGACTCAGAAAGATACATTAATTAAAAATACGCCCGTATGAAAAGAACCGCAGAATGAAGAAATTTGAAAAATTCGACGAAAGAAATTCAACATTAAACGTGTTTCTTTTCTGTGATTTGTTCGGTTTACACATGAATGAATTTATGAAAGCAAAAAGCAAAAAGCATGTGTAAACATACACTTACGCGTCGGTTGGGAACATTCATGAAAGTATAATAAAAGTCTGTTGCTCACCAACTTTTCATGCGCCAGTAACAGCAGTTGCTAAGGTATTGCATTTATTTAAAAAGTATGAATTTTGTTCGTGCACTAATGGAAAGTTTGCAAGGAAAATTAAGTTTCATGTGTAAGCCTCTACAAACGCGAAAAATTTGTACTCTCACGGTTACAGGCGCTCGCCGGTGAATTTATGCATTTTTTTAACGCCATTATTCCTTGCATTTCAGCTGAAGGGACGTGTTTGGCATATGTTAGAAATAAATAGTTTGTTGAGAGTTTTGAAATGAACCTATTGGAAAACTAACATTTGCAAGGATTGCCAAGCGCCAGTGGATGGCAAAAGTAAAAATGAACTTGCAAGTGTAAGCTCATGAGAAAATGAAACAAAGCTGGGTGGTTCCCAACTTTTCATCCGCCAGCTATAAGACATTTAACATTTAACTGTCATCTTTTTTATTCGCACATGTTAAGTTAGCAAGGAAAATCGAGTTTGCTATGCAAGCTTTCACAGTTCAGCAATTTGTACTTTCAAAGCTATTGTCGCCGTTGGTTAAAAACAAATTATGTGCGTTGAATAAAAAAGCAAACAGAGATGATGTCGTCGGTCATTTCGGGAATCTTCAAATCTTTTACTGTGTTTTTATTGAGGCAAACGAGGTAATTTCGTAGCAAATTTCCAAATAAGATTCGAAATTGCCTCATTTCGCATACAAAATCACATTTCGAAATCATCCCATTTTGAACATCCTTAATTTCAATATGATTGATTGGAATTTTTGCACACTGGATAAGCCAAACGATAGTACTAAAAATCTTCAGGCTTTTAAATGCAGTTCTAGAAATGGCGGGATGACATAAGGTTCACGGACATTATGTCTGTTTGAAATAGGCAAAATGTCCATGAACATTATGACCAATTGGAAATATTCAGAAGGTCCATGAACGAAATAGACATAATGTCAATGGACCTTATGGCAAAATCAAAAATTTAGACATGTCTAATTAGTAAATTTTGAAATAGACATAATATCAAGATAATGGAAACGCCAAAAAAAATCACAAATGCATAAAAAGACGAATTTCTGTTTTGGAACGTAACTGTTATATATTTTTGTTGATATGGAACCACAATGCTGGTTTGAGTAATTGTTTGTCCATAGTCAATTTTCTTTAGTTGACCCATTCAATCGGTAGCGTCAAGTTAAGAAGAAAAATGCCATCGGAATCAGAGGCCCAATATAAATAAAATGCACGACTGGGTCGCACGTACTTGCTCTGTGGGTGCAATAGTACGATGAAAACAAACTTTTCGATCAATAAGAACAACTCATTTTTGAAAAATTTGGTAAAACCTAAAAAAAGTTGACTGAAACTGGAAATATTTAAAATTAAGACGTTATCTTTTGGGTGTTATAAATTATACAAATGTCCACTTATGGCCAAATTAATAATACTGCTAAAATCAATTTCCGCTATTATCATGTATAGCCAAAAACTAAAAATGCAGTTTTGTTTGAAGTATTCTATGTATGTTACATACAAAGTTTCATAAAAATCGGGGGAGCCTTTTTTGAGTAAATTAGAAAAATGAAAAAATTGGCCAAAATCTAGTGGCTCTTTGTATAGGAGCCACCATTTTAAAAAAAAGAAACTGAAAAATAATCAATGCCATCTGATAGGAAGCTGTAAGGAACTATACCAAACAAAGTTTGAGTGAATTCGATGCAACCCTTGACAACTTATGACCATTTGAAAAAAAGCCGTTAAGAGCAGATCTCCGTTATTTGCATTTTAAGCCAAAAACTAAAACGCAGTTCTCTTTAAAACACTAAAAAAATATAACACACAAAGCTTAATCAAAATCGTTAGAGCCATTTTCGAGAAAATTAGAAAAAACCAAAAAAAGTTGGCTAAACAACTCGTTGTATGGAAGCCACCGTTTATAAAGGCTTCAGTGAAAAATTTATTAAACCATCCCATAGAAAACGATGAAGAACTATGTCAAACGATATTTGAGTCGATTCAATCAAGCCGTTGTGAACTTATGGCTATTTGAAAAAAAGCCGTTAAAACCTGATTTTCGTTACGACCATTTGAGCCAAAAATAAAAAACGCAGTTTTGTTAGAAATGCTTAAAGTAAACTTAATTTTGAGTTTAATCAAAATCGTTAGAGCCGTTTTCGAGAAAATCCAAATTGAAAAAAAACCGTTACTTGAAAGGTACCAGTTTGAGCGGGGCTAAAACGAAATAAAAAAAGCTCGACAACCGTTTTTCTTCAAACTACTATATATCAAGTTTGAAGAAAATCCGTCAAGCGGTTTAGGCTGTAGCATGACGTGAAAAAGCGCACATCCGCACAGACGCACAGACAGACCGACGGACGGTATTGCGAAAACCACTTTTTTGGGCTTCCCTATCATCGTAATGTCATGTTTGATTAAAACCTCCACTTTTTTTCTGCACGAAACCAATACTTGTCCTATAGAGCAAGTAAAAATAGACCTAAACAAAAGCATTTGATATACATATATGAAAAACTAACATAATATGAGCGGCGTTGCCCGGGCACCCGAGGCAAGTCTTTTCATGCAATATCTTTTAAATGAAAATAGAAACCAAGAAATAATTTTTTGTAAGAAAAAGGGTTTTTCATTTTTATTTTGTCATATAATATTCGTTGAGTAAATAAAACAAACAGAGATGCTATTGCTTTTAATTTAAGGTACCTTCACATCTTATATTGTAATTTCGTTGGGGTAAATGATGTAATTTAGTAGCACATTTCCAAATAAGATTCGAAATTACCTCATTCCCTATACAAAAACACATATCGAAATTTTCTCATTTCCACCAAATTTGGATGAAATTAGGTTGCAACTGAAATCGAACATCCCTTATTTCAAAATGATTGTGAACATGTCTAGAGGAAAAGTCGATTTGGAAATAAATCCAAGGCAACGGCAGAAGTAGGCAAAACTAAACAAAAGGCAACTGCAGAAGTAAACAAAAAAACACACCGATTCGGAAACAAATCCAAGGCAACGGCAGAAGTAAACAAAACATCAATTTGGAATTAAATCCAAGGCAACGGCAGAAGTAAACAAAAACACTTTCTTAGCAAATTCCCATTTTTTCGTATTTGCTCTTCAATACAGCGGCTGCGTTTAGAGCAGGAATACAATATAGCGTTGCCGACAGCCAGCTACTGGCACGAAAATTGCAACACATGTATGTTTTCCATTCACAAACACGAATTTCATAAACATGCCGGCTAACTGACAGTAAAAGAAAAGAAAGTCTGGTAATTCAAAACGGGTGTGTCAAACAAAATCAAATTCGATTTTGTTTTTTAAGGAATTATAAAAAAATCCACGAAAATAACTGCGCCACTAAAAGAGATTCGAAAAATTATTTACAAATACGTTTTAATACGATGAAATCAATACAAAAATTCTTTTTTGGGTTTTTCATTTCATTTGGAAGATACTTCATACTTCGGGTGCCCGGACAACGCCGGGCACTTTTTGCTAGTTTTTATATATATAGATAATACGGCGAATGCTGTTTACGAAATCCTTTTTGGCTTATCGGTGTTGACTAGTAACTATACATACCCCCACAGAAAATAGTCTAGAGGTGTCATATCGCTTGATCTTGGAAGATAATTTCCAGGTCCAAAACGCGAAATTAAGCACTCATCGAAAGTTTCCTTGCTCTATAACGGTCTCCATTTGTTGTAACCCTCTGTTCGGTAACGGTTTTATATAGTTCTACCAGCCCATCAAGCAAACCAAACTGTCAGTTTTTGTGGCTATAACGGCTTCTCCAAAATTGATAAAGGATTATATACACTTCAAATGTGGCAGTTCTGCTTATTGACAACAATTTGCTTAATCGCTGAACAAAATTTTCTTAGTAAAATCGTGATCAACTGACAGTGTTGGCAAGTAAGTTACATGAATTAAGTTACCCGTTTAGTTACGCGTAACTAATATTAATTAGTTACACCCAATATTTGGCGTAAATAATGTAACTAATGAACCTAAGGCTAGGCGCGCACTTAGCGGCCAGGCCGCGCGACCAGCCGCTGCGGCCAATGAGCTCTTCTACAAAACATGCAGGTGCGCGCATTAGGCGGCCAGCGGCCAGCGGCCACACTCCAGCCGCGCGGCCACCAGAAAACATCGCGGCACACACACGGCCACGTGGCCGCTGCGGCCACCATTTTATGTGAAATGCTATCAGTATGCGCGCACTTGTCACAGCGGCCACAAGTTTTGCTTTGTATTTTTTTTTATAAAAGATGGCTTTCGATACGGAACACTTTATCATTGAAATTCAAAATAGAACTGGTATTTGCATTGGTCCGCGCATATAAAAACTGGCCGCTGCGGCCTGGTCGCGCGGCCTGGCCGCTAAGTGCGCGCCTAGCCTAAATGTAACTAACTTCATGTAAACAATTCAGCGTAGACAATCGGTAATAAATTGTCTTCATTTTTATGTCAATAATGTAGACAATTTACAATTTTGTATTTATTTTCTTTTCTTTCCTTAATTTCTTAAAATAGTATTTAAATTTTAAACTAAAGAAGAATTTGTGGTTTCGTCTCATCCCCATCGGTGTTAAACATAGTGACCTATATCACTGGAAAAGTCTTGGTACGTGCAGTAATTTTTTTACGGGAAAAAGTCTGTTCCTCGTGCAGGAAAATTTCTGTGGTGGTTTGAATTAAAAATACTGCATACTTGATAGAATTTACCTTTATTAGAAAAACGTCGATGCTAGAGATCTCAATTACGTAACTTTTTTTAAATTAATTTTTGTTCTCTAAGTCTGATAGGGACCAAGTTACAATTAAGGAGCGAAATCCAGATTTGTATTTTATCCCACGATCTTTGAGTAAGAATATTTTTTGTTCTCTAGACTGTAACTCTGTTCCTATAGTAACGATTGTGTCCTCTACTCAAATATGCATTGTCGCTTTTCTTGCTAAGGAAACATATTTGTTTTTTTTTT
Organism: Platycheirus albimanus; assembly: GCA_916050605.2. NCBI lineage: Eukaryota > Metazoa > Arthropoda > Insecta > Diptera > Syrphidae > Platycheirus > Platycheirus albimanus. The sequence continues at coordinate 24,876 of CAJZLR020000009.1, read as the reverse complement.
TCAAAACTCTTCACGTCAACGTGCTCTTCTTGAATTGATTTTATTTATTTCCAATTTGAAAAGTGGCCAGCAGTTTTTGACATGGTCTACACAATAGTTTACTTTGTCGACCAATTGTTTACGTGAAAATGTAGACAATTAAAGTCGACACGTAGATTAACGAAAGTGGTCAGTACTAAATGTTTCTGTTAAAATAATGTCTTTTATTATAGTTTCCACAGCTGAAATGCCAAAATAAAGTTTTTGGAGAAAATAATGGTGTTTTCTGGTTTCGTCGTGCTATTTTTACTTGCGATTATAGGTACTATAAGGTAAGTTATGCATTCGTCGAAAAAAAAAGTTTTGAGATAACAATCAGACATGACATTACGATGATAGCGAAGACGAAAAAAGATGGTCTAAAAATTCTGTTCGTCTGTATGTCTGTCTGTCTGTCTGTCTGTATGTATGTATAGACACCTACAACAGCCCAAACGGGTGAGTCGAATCGCTTCAAACTTGGTTCATAGAGTTTTTTAGATATTGTACAGAGGGGAAATTGAATTTTTTTTTTTAGCTCAAAAAATAACGGTACCTATGCCATATAACCGTTACGTTAAAGCTTATTTTTTCTCAAAAACGACTCTAACGATTTTGATTTAAATAAAGTGCACGACTGGGTCTTACGAACTTGCTCTTATGTGTTAAAATGTTCTTGGGGCTTGAGATTTTGGGAAAAAAGCATTGAAAAAATCATATGAAATTTTTTTAATCACTTAAAAATCAATAGTTTAAACGTTTTTTGGAGAAAATGAAGTAAACCATCAGATTTCTTTTGCTTTTTTAAAATTTAAAGAAATTTTTTTTCAAAATCGTTCGACCAGTTTTTTCAAAAAACGGTTTTTTTTGAAAAGTTTTCGAAAACATATTCCAAATTCTTTTTGAGTATGCCAACTTCTAGAACTTTGTAGTTTTTATCAGAAAAATAAAATTAAAAAAAAATTTATTAAAAAGTTTTTGAAAAAGCAAAAAATAAAAAAAAAATTTAAAACTTTTTTAAAAAACTCAAAAAAACTTTTTTTGAAAAATTTAAGAATTTATATTATTTCTTTTATAAAAGGGCTTCTACATTAAAAATTTTATCGAAATTCGTCGAGTGGCTTACGAGAAAATCGGATTTCAAAAAAGCGGTCCTATGGGAGGTACCCTTATAAGACTTTTCCTGAAAAATCTATTCCAACCAAAACATTAAGTTTGCACAGAAAACATTATTCAGAAAGTTTTATCGAAATCGTAGAAGCTGTTTTCGAGAAAAATTAAATTTTCACTAAAATTCGTATGGCAGGTACAGTTAGTTTTAAAGCTAGAATGCTAATTCCAAAAACACCTCTGTAGGACGTCATAATAATACTATCTACCAAGTTTGAAGAAAATCGATCCAGCCGTTTAGGCTGTAGGTGCCGATACAGACAGACGGACAGACAGACAGACAGACAGACAGACAGACAGACAGGCAGAATTGTCAGACCCACTTTTTTCGACTTCTCTATCATCGTAATGTTATGTTTGATTGTCCAAAAAAAAATTTTTTTTTACGAATGCATAACTTGCCTATTATCGCAAGTAAAAATCAGTGTTACTTTTTAGGTACGAACAATCACATGGCTGAAAAAAAAAGTTTTAAAAAATGGCTAAGAACGGTACTTTCCATAGGACCGTTTTTTTTTTGCTTTCGACTATCTCGAAAACGACTTAACCGATTCCTTCGAAATTTCACACATATATAGTTGTAGGTAGCTCAATTTGTACTGCATAGCAATATTACAAAAAAATATTTTTTTGTATTTTTAAATGCATTTTTAAGAAAAAAATTTAAAAAATATGTATTTTGAAAACTGCGTATTGAATTTTTTTCTAAAAATTTTAAATAAATGTATTTGCTGAATACCTATGAACTGGCGTTTTTGAATTTTTTTTGAAAATTTTTTTCAAAAAGTTTAAAAAAAAAAACTTTTTTTCTCAAAAATGGCTCCACCGATTTTAAAAAATTTATTTTTATAAATTCAGATTTATCCAAGAAATAAAATGGCGTATTCTTTTTTCAGCTCAAATTAATTTAAGTATTTATTTAAGAATTTTGAAAAATTTATTTTTATCAAAATCTCAAGCCCCAAACCACTGTCACACATTAGAGCAAGTTCGTGCGACCCAGTCGTGCATTTTATTTTTAATGAAAAGTTACTGCCATTTTCTTTTGCTAATAATCTGGTTGTGAATGTTACTGAAAAATCAATATTGCATTTCATTCTTGCATATTGCTGTTCCGAAGTCGCAATATTTTGTAACAAATTATATAAATAAATGTTTTCATAAAACAGCTAATTTCAAATTCTTTTTTATTTTCAATTTGTTTTGACAGCAAAATAAAATAAAAGAGGCATTGATTTTAAATTTTAGATTTGTGTAAATTTACGACCTCGCGCACCAAATCATCGCGCCCTGCGTATCAGCCCTGTGTATAAAAATGTCCCTAAAAATTTTTTACATTTGAAACACGGGGTTGCAAACTTACGCTTTATACTAAGTTTAAGAGGTATACCTATACATATTATGATGTTGCCTGAATACCCCTATTATTTTTCTTTTTTTGTAATTTAAATTTAATGTGAGTTTTTTATTCTAGCTTTGATTAAATTATTTCATGTGTGTTCCATATTTCGTATCATCTAATAAAATAGTACTATTTACATTGTTTTGGGGCATAATTCTGGATGGTCCTTTAAAAAGTTTATCGATTTTTCTTTCGTTTTGATTTTTTATGTATACGTAATCTCTTACGATAAAATTTAATTTTTTTTTTAATTTTTGTGAGCATTTTGTCTTTTTTATTTTTCCTCAATGAATAAATTTTTTGCTTGTTCATGAGCATGTCTTAAATTACATTTCAGTTAATTCAAATAATTGTCAGCATTATAAATTTATTGTATCTTTATTTTCTACTAGCCTTTACCCGCGGCTTCGATCGCGTTTCAGCTGATCAAGAAGTAGACTGAAGCTTGAGGAGTATAGTCCATCGTAATCTAGCTTCTTTTTTTTTTATAGCTTTATAATTTAATACCTACATTTAACCGTGATAAAAAGAAACCTATGTGCTATACCAGATTATAATCTAGCTCTGTGCCAAATTTCATCCAGATCCCTAAAGCCATTCTGGTGTGATTTCGAAAATTAAAACAAATCTATCCCACGGGAACCATACATTTTACCAGGAAAAAAATAGCCAATATGCTATTCTAGACTATAATCTATCTCTGTGCTAAATTTCATTCAGATGAGTTCAGCCATTCTGGTGTAATTTGAAAAATTAAAACAAATCTATCCCACGGGCACCATACATTTTACAGGGATAGAAAGTAGCCAATATGCTATTCCAGACTATAATCTATCTCTGTGCTAAATTTCATTAAGATCCGTTTAGCCATTCTGGTGTGATTTCAAAAATTAAAACAAATCTATCCCATGGGAACCATACATTTTACCGTAATAAAATGTAGCCAGTATGCTATTCCAGACTATAATCTATCTCTGTGCTAAATTTCATTCAGATCCGTTCAGCCATTCTGGTGTGAATTCAAAAATTAAAACTAATCTATCCCACGGGAAACATACATTTTACCGGGATAAAAAGTAGCCAATATGCTATTCCAGACTATAACCTATCTCTGTGCTAAATTTCATTCAGATGAGTTCAGCCTTTCTGGTGTAATTTCAAAAATTAAAACAAATCTATCCCACGGGAACCATACATTTTACATGGATAGAAAGAAGCCAATATGCTATTCCAGACTATAATCTATCTCTGTGCTAAATTTCATTCTGATCCGTTCAGCCATTCTGGTGTGGTTTCAAAAATTAAAACAAATCTATCCCACGGGAACCATACATATTACCGGGATAAAAAGTAGCCAATATGCTATTCCAGACTATAATCTATCTCTGTGCTAAATTTCATTCAGATAAGTTCAGCCATTCTGGTGTAATTTCAAAAATTAAAATAAATCTATACCACTTGAACCATACATTTTACAGTGATAGAAAGTAGCCAATATGCCATTCCAGACTTTAATCTATCTCTGTGCTAAATTTCATTCAGATCCGTTCAGCCATTCTGGTGTGATTTCAAAAATTAAAACAAATCTATCCCACGGGAACCATACATTTTACCGGGATAAAAAGTAGCTAATATGCTATTCCAAACTATAATTTAGCTCTGTGCTAAATTTCATCCAGATCCGTTGAGCCATTCTGGCGTGATTGGAAAAATTAAACCAAATCTATCCCACGGGAACCATACATTTCACGGGGATAAAAAGTAGTCAATATTCAATTTCAGACTATAATCTATCTCTGCGCTAAATTTCATTCAGATCCGTTCAGCCATTCTGGTGTGATTTCAAAAATTAAAACAAATCTATTCCACGGGAACCATACATTTTACCGGGATAAAAAGTAGCCAATATGCTATTCCAGACTATAATCTATCTCTGTGCTAAGTTTCATTCAGATGAGTTCAGCCATTCTTGTGTAATTTCAGAAACTAAAACAAATCTATCCCACGGGAACCATAAATTTTACCGGGATAAAAAGTAGCCAATAGGCTATTCCAGACTATAATCTATCTCTGTGCTAAAATTCATTGAGATCCGTTCATCCATTCTAGTGTAATTTCAGAAGTTAAAACAAATCTATCCCACGGGAACCATACATTTTACCGGGATATAAAATAGCCTATCTGCTATTCCAGACTATAAGCTATCGCTGTACCAAATTTTACCCAGATCCGTTTATCCGTTCTGGCGTTAGTTAGCAACAAACATCCAAACATCGTAACTTTCACATTTATAATATTAGTAGGATGACTTCACACGGCACTTTACATAATTTTCCAAATACAAGTTGGAATGGTGAATAAAGTTCTGAGGAGTATCGCATGTGTGTATTCTTCCCAACTATCCTTATCTCCCACGCCCATAACAATTCATTAAATACCCTATGATTTCTTTTTACTGATTCCATCATTTCTTGTTCTTGTTCTTGTTCTTGTTCTTGTTCTTGCTCTTGTTCTTGTTCTTGTTCTTGTTCTTGTTCTTGTTCTTGTTCTTGTTCTTGTTCTTGTTCTTGTTCTTGTTCTTGTTCTTGTTCTTGTTCTTGTTCTTGTTCTTGTTCTTGTTCTTGTTCTTGTTCTTGTTCTTGTTCTTGTTCTTGTTCTTGTTCTTGTTCTTGTTCTTGTTCTTGTTCTTGTTCTTGTTCTTGTTCTTGTTCTTGTTCTTGTTCTTGTTCTTGTTCTTGTTCTTGTTCTTGTTCTTGTTCTTGTTCTTGTTCTTGTTCTTGTTCTTGTTCTTGTTCTTGTTCTTGTTCTTGTTCTTGTTCTTGTTCTTGTTCTTGTTCTTGTTCTTGTTCTTGTTCTTGTTCTTGTTCTTGTTCTTGTTCTTGTTCTTGTTCTTGTTCTTGTTCTTGTTCTTGTTCTTGTTCTTGTTCTTGTTCTTGTTCTTGTTCTTGTTCTTGTTCTTGTTCTTGTTCTTGTTCTTGTTCTTGTTCTTGTTCTTGTTCTTGTTCTTGTTCTTGTTCTTGTTCTTGTTCTTGTTCTTGTTCTTGTTCTTGTTCTTGTTCTTGTTCTTGTTCTTGTTCTTGTTCTTGTTCTTGTTCTTGTTCTTGTTCTTGTTCTTGTTCTTGTTCTTGTTCTTGTTCTTGTTCTTGTTGTTGTTCTTGTTCTTGTTCTTGTTCTTGTTCTTGTTCTTGTTCTTGTTCTTGTTCTTGTTCTTGTTCTTGTTCTTGTTCTTGTTCTTGTTCTTGTTCTTGTTCTTGTTCTTGTTCTTGTTCTTGTTCTTGTTCTTGTTCTTGTTCTTGTTCTTGTTCTTGTTCTTGTTCTTGTTCTTGTTCTTGTTCTTGTTCTTGTTCTTGTTCTTGTTCTTGTTCTTGTTCTTGTTCTTGTTCTTGTTCTTGTTCTTGTTCTTGTTCTTGTTCTTGTTCTTGTTCTTGTTCTTGTTCTTGTTCTTGTTCTTGTTCTTGTTCTTGTTCTTGTTCTTGTTCTTGTTCTTGTTCTTGTTCTTGTTCTTGTTCTTGTTCTTGTTCTTGTTCTTGTTCTTGTTCTTGTTCTTGTTCTTGTTCTTGTTCTTGTTCTTGTTCTTGTTCTTGTTCTTGTTCTTGTTCTTGTTCTTGTTCTTGTTCTTGTTCTTGTTCTTGTTCTTGTTCTTGTTCTTGTTCTTGTTCTTGTTCTTGTTCTTGTTCTTGTTCTTGTTCTTGTTCTTGTTCTTGTTCTTGTTCTTGTTCTTGTTCTTGTTCTTGTTCTTGTTCTTGTTCTTGTTCTTGTTCTTGTTCTTGTTCTTGTTCTTGTTCTTGTTCTTGTTCTTGTTCTTGTTCTTGTTCTTGTTCTTGTTCTTGTTCTTGTTCTTGTTCTTGTTCTTGTTCTTGTTCTTGTTCTTGTTCTTGTTCTTGTTCTTGTTCTTGTTCTTGTTCTTGTTCTTGTTCTTGTTCTTGTTCTTGTTCTTGTTCTTGTTCTTGTTCTTGTTCTTGTTCTTGTTCTTGTTCTTGTTCTTGTTCTTGTTCTTGTTCTTGTTCTTGTTCTTGTTCTTGTTCTTGTTCTTGTTCTTGTTCTTGTTCTTGTTCTTGTTCTTGTTCTTGTTCTTGTTCTTGTTCTTGTTCTTGTTCTTGTTCTTGTTCTTGTTCTTGTTCTTGTTCTTGTTCTTGTTCTTGTTCTTGTTCTTGTTCTTGTTCTTGTTCTTGTTCTTGTTCTTGTTCTTGTTCTTGTTCTTGTTCTTGTTCTTGTTCTTGTTCTTGTTCTTGTTCTTGTTCTTGTTCTTGTTCTTGTTCTTGTTCTTGTTCTTGTTCTTGTTCTTGTTCTTGTTCTTGTTCTTGTTCTTGTTCTTGTTCTTGTTCTTGTTCTTGTTCTTGTTCTTGTTCTTGTTCTTGTTCTTGTTCTTGTTCTTGTTCTTGTTCTTGTTCTTGTTCTTGTTCTTGTTCTTGTTCTTGTTCTTGTTCTTGTTCTTGTTCTTGTTCTTGTTCTTGTTCTTGTTCTTGTTCTTGTTCTTGTTCTTGTTCTTGTTCTTGTTCTTGTTCTTGTTCTTGTTCTTGTTCTTGTTCTTGTTCTTGTTCTTGTTCTTGTTCTTGTTCTTGTTCTTGTTCTTGTTCTTGTTCTTGTTCTTGTTCTTGTTCTTGTTCTTGTTCTTGTTCTTGTTCTTGTTCTTGTTCTTGTTCTTGTTCTTGTTCTTGTTCTTGTTCTTGTTCTTGTTCTTGTTCTTGTTCTTGTTCTTGTTCTTGTTCTTGTTCTTGTTCTTGTTCTTGTTCTTGTTCTTGTTCTTGTTCTTGTTCTTGTTCTTGTTCTTGTTCTTGTTCTTGTTCTTGTTCTTGTTCTTGTTCTTGTTCTTGTTCTTGTTCTTGTTCTTGTTCTTGTTCTTGTTCTTGTTCTTGTTCTTGTTCTTGTTCTTGTTCTTGTTCTTGTTCTTGTTCTTGTTCTTGTTCTTGTTCTTGTTCTTGTTCTTGTTCTTGTTCTTGTTCTTGTTCTTGTTCTTGTTCTTGTTCTTGTTCTTGTTCTTGTTCTTGTTCTTGTTCTTGTTCTTGTTCTTGTTCTTGTTCTTGTTCTTGTTCTTGTTCTTGTTCTTGTTCTTGTTCTTGTTCTTGTTCTTGTTCTTGTTCTTGTTCTTGTTCTTGTTCTTGTTCTTGTTCTTGTTCTTGTTCTTGTTCTTGTTCTTGTTCTTGTTCTTGTTCTTGTTCTTGTTCTTGTTCTTGTTCTTGTTCTTGTTCTTGTTCTTGTTCTTGTTCTTGTTCTTGTTCTTGTTCTTGTTCTTGTTCTTGTTCTTGTTCTTGTTCTTGTTCTTGTTCTTGTTCTTGTTCTTGTTCTTGTTCTTGTTCTTGTTCTTGTTCTTGTTCTTGTTCTTGTTCTTGTTCTTGTTCTTGTTCTTGTTCTTGTTCTTGTTCTTGTTCTTGTTCTTGTTCTTGTTCTTGTTCTTGTTCTTGTTCTTGTTCTTGTTCTTGTTCTTGTTCTTGTTCTTGTTCTTGTTCTTGTTCTTGTTCTTGTTCTTGTTCTTGTTCTTGTTCTTGTTCTTGTTCTTGTTCTTGTTCTTGTTCTTGTTCTTGTTCTTGTTCTTGTTCTTGTTCTTGTTCTTGTTCTTGTTCTTGTTCTTGTTCTTGTTCTTGTTCTTGTTCTTGTTCTTGTTCTTGTTCTTGTTCTTGTTCTTGTTCTTGTTCTTGTTCTTGTTCTTGTTCTTGTTCTTGTTCTTGTTCTTGTTCTTGTTCTTGTTCTTGTTCTTGTTCTTGTTCTTGTTCTTGTTCTTGTTCTTGTTCTTGTTCTTGTTCTTGTTCTTGTTCTTGTTCTTGTTCTTGTTCTTGTTCTTGTTCTTGTTCTTGTTCTTGTTCTTGTTCTTGTTCTTGTTCTTGTTCTTGTTCTTGTTCTTGTTCTTGTTCTTGTTCTTGTTCTTGTTCTTGTTCTTGTTCTTGTTCTTGTTCTTGTTCTTGTTCTTGTTCTTGTTCTTGTTCTTGTTCTTGTTCTTGTTCTTGTTCTTGTTCTTGTTCTTGTTCTTGTTCTTGTTCTTGTTCTTGTTCTTGTTCTTGTTCTTGTTCTTGTTCTTGTTCTTGTTCTTGTTCTTGTTCTTGTTCTTGTTCTTGTTCTTGTTCTTGTTCTTGTTCTTGTTCTTGTTCTTGTTCTTGTTCTTGTTCTTGTTCTTGTTCTTGTTCTTGTTCTTGTTCTTGTTCTTGTTCTTGTTCTTGTTCTTGTTCTTGTTCTTGTTCTTGTTCTTGTTCTTGTTCTTGTTCTTGTTCTTGTTCTTGTTCTTGTTCTTGTTCTTGTTCTTGTTCTTGTTCTTGTTCTTGTTCTTGTTCTTGTTCTTGTTCTTGTTCTTGTTCTTGTTCTTGTTCTTGTTCTTGTTCTTGTTCTTGTTCTTGTTCTTGTTCTTGTTCTTGTTCTTGTTCTTGTTCTTGTTCTTGTTCTTGTTCTTGTTCTTGTTCTTGTTCTTGTTCTTGTTCTTGTTCTTGTTCTTGTTCTTGTTCTTGTTCTTGTTCTTGTTCTTGTTCTTGTTCTTGTTCTTGTTCTTGTTCTTGTTCTTGTTCTTGTTCTTGTTCTTGTTCTTGTTCTTGTTCTTGTTCTTGTTCTTGTTCTTGTTCTTGTTCTTGTTCTTGTTCTTGTTCTTGTTCTTGTTCTTGTTCTTGTTCTTGTTCTTGTTCTTGTTCTTGTTCTTGTTCTTGTTCTTGTTCTTGTTCTTGTTCTTGTTCTTGTTCTTGTTCTTGTTCTTGTTCTTGTTCTTGTTCTTGTTCTTGTTCTTGTTCTTGTTCTTGTTCTTGTTCTTGTTCTTGTTCTTGTTCTTGTTCTTGTTCTTGTTCTTGTTCTTGTTCTTGTTCTTGTTCTTGTTCTTGTTCTTGTTCTTGTTCTTGTTCTTGTTCTTGTTCTTGTTCTTGTTCTTGTTCTTGTTCTTGTTCTTGTTCTTGTTCTTGTTCTTGTTCTTGTTCTTGTTCTTGTTCTTGTTCTTGTTCTTGTTCTTGTTCTTGTTCTTGTTCTTGTTCTTGTTCTTGTTCTTGTTCTTGTTCTTGTTCTTGTTCTTGTTCTTGTTCTTGTTCTTGTTCTTGTTCTTGTTCTTGTTCTTGTTCTTGTTCTTGTTCTTGTTCTTGTTCTTGTTCTTGTTCTTGTTCTTGTTCTTGTTCTTGTTCTTGTTCTTGTTCTTGTTCTTGTTCTTGTTCTTGTTCTTGTTCTTGTTCTTGTTCTTGTTCTTGTTCTTGTTCTTGTTCTTGTTCTTGTTCTTGTTCTTGTTCTTGTTCTTGTTCTTGTTCTTGTTCTTGTTCTTGTTCTTGTTCTTGTTCTTGTTCTTGTTCTTGTTCTTGTTCTTGTTCTTGTTCTTGTTCTTGTTCTTGTTCTTGTTCTTGTTCTTGTTCTTGTTCTTGTTCTTGTTCTTGTTCTTGTTCTTGTTCTTGTTCTTGTTCTTGTTCTTGTTCTTGTTCTTGTTCTTGTTCTTGTTCTTGTTCTTGTTCTTGTTCTTGTTCTTGTTCTTGTTCTTGTTCTTGTTCTTGTTCTTGTTCTTGTTCTTGTTCTTGTTCTTGTTCTTGTTCTTGTTCTTGTTCTTGTTCTTGTTCTTGTTCTTGTTCTTGTTCTTGTTCTTGTTCTTGTTCTTGTTCTTGTTCTTGTTCTTGTTCTTGTTCTTGTTCTTGTTCTTGTTCTTGTTCTTGTTCTTGTTCTTGTTCTTGTTCTTGTTCTTGTTCTTGTTCTTGTTCTTGTTCTTGTTCTTGTTCTTGTTCTTGTTCTTGTTCTTGTTCTTGTTCTTGTTCTTGTTCTTGTTCTTGTTCTTGTTCTTGTTCTTGTTCTTGTTCTTGTTCTTGTTCTTGTTCTTGTTCTTGTTCTTGTTCTTGTTCTTGTTCTTGTTCTTGTTCTTGTTCTTGTTCTTGTTCTTGTTCTTGTTCTTGTTCTTGTTCTTGTTCTTGTTCTTGTTCTTGTTCTTGTTCTTGTTCTTGTTCTTGTTCTTGTTCTTGTTCTTGTTCTTGTTCTTGTTCTTGTTCTTGTTCTTGTTCTTGTTCTTGTTCTTGTTCTTGTTCTTGTTCTTGTTCTTGTTCTTGTTCTTGTTCTTGTTCTTGTTCTTGTTCTTGTTCTTGTTCTTGTTCTTGTTCTTGTTCTTGTTCTTGTTCTTGTTCTTGTTCTTGTTCTTGTTCTTGTTCTTGTTCTTGTTCTTGTTCTTGTTCTTGTTCTTGTTCTTGTTCTTGTTCTTGTTCTTGTTCTTGTTCTTGTTCTTGTTCTTGTTCTTGTTCTTGTTCTTGTTCTTGTTCTTGTTCTTGTTCTTGTTCTTGTTCTTGTTCTTGTTCTTGTTCTTGTTCTTGTTCTTGTTCTTGTTCTTGTTCTTGTTCTTGTTCTTGTTCTTGTTCTTGTTCTTGTTCTTGTTCTTGTTCTTGTTCTTGTTCTTGTTCTTGTTCTTGTTCTTGTTCTTGTTCTTGTTCTTGTTCTTGTTCTTGTTCTTGTTCTTGTTCTTGTTCTTGTTCTTGTTCTTGTTCTTGTTCTTGTTCTTGTTCTTGTTCTTGTTCTTGTTCTTGTTCTTGTTCTTGTTCTTGTTCTTGTTCTTGTTCTTGTTCTTGTTCTTGTTCTTGTTCTTGTTCTTGTTCTTGTTCTTGTTCTTGTTCTTGTTCTTGTTCTTGTTCTTGTTCTTGTTCTTGTTCTTGTTCTTGTTCTTGTTCTTGTTCTTGTTCTTGTTCTTGTTCTTGTTCTTGTTCTTGTTCTTGTTCTTGTTCTTGTTCTTGTTCTTGTTCTTGTTCTTGTTCTTGTTCTTGTTCTTGTTCTTGTTCTTGTTCTTGTTCTTGTTCTTGTTCTTGTTCTTGTTCTTGTTCTTGTTCTTGTTCTTGTTCTTGTTCTTGTTCTTGTTCTTGTTCTTGTTCTTGTTCTTGTTCTTGTTCTTGTTCTTGTTCTTGTTCTTGTTCTTGTTCTTGTTCTTGTTCTTGTTCTTGTTCTTGTTCTTGTTCTTGTTCTTGTTCTTGTTCTTGTTCTTGTTCTTGTTCTTGTTCTTGTTCTTGTTCTTGTTCTTGTTCTTGTTCTTGTTCTTGTTCTTGTTCTTGTTCTTGTTCTTGTTCTTGTTCTTGTTCTTGTTCTTGTTCTTGTTCTTGTTCTTGTTCTTGTTCTTGTTCTTGTTCTTGTTCTTGTTCTTGTTCTTGTTCTTGTTCTTGTTCTTGTTCTTGTTCTTGTTCTTGTTCTTGTTCTTGTTCTTGTTCTTGTTCTTGTTCTTGTTCTTGTTCTTGTTCTTGTTCTTGTTCTTGTTCTTGTTCTTGTTCTTGTTCTTGTTCTTGTTCTTGTTCTTGTTCTTGTTCTTGTTCTTGTTCTTGTTCTTGTTCTTGTTCTTGTTCTTGTTCTTGTTCTTGTTCTTGTTCTTGTTCTTGTTCTTGTTCTTGTTCTTGTTCTTGTTCTTGTTCTTGTTCTTGTTCTTGTTCTTGTTCTTGTTCTTGTTCTTGTTCTTGTTCTTGTTCTTGTTCTTGTTCTTGTTCTTGTTCTTGTTCTTGTTCTTGTTCTTGTTCTTGTTCTTGTTCTTGTTCTTGTTCTTGTTCTTGTTCTTGTTCTTGTTCTTGTTCTTGTTCTTGTTCTTGTTCTTGTTCTTGTTCTTGTTCTTGTTCTTGTTCTTGTTCTTGTTCTTGTTCTTGTTCTTGTTCTTGTTCTTGTTCTTGTTCTTGTTCTTGTTCTTGTTCTTGTTCTTGTTCTTGTTCTTGTTCTTGTTCTTGTTCTTGTTCTTGTTCTTGTTCTTGTTCTTGTTCTTGTTCTTGTTCTTGTTCTTGTTCTTGTTCTTGTTCTTGTTCTTGTTCTTGTTCTTGTTCTTGTTCTTGTTCTTGTTCTTGTTCTTGTTCTTGTTCTTGTTCTTGTTCTTGTTCTTGTTCTTGTTCTTGTTCTTGTTCTTGTTCTTGTTCTTGTTCTTGTTCTTGTTCTTGTTCTTGTTCTTGTTCTTGTTCTTGTTCTTGTTCTTGTTCTTGTTCTTGTTCTTGTTCTTGTTCTTGTTCTTGTTCTTGTTCTTGTTCTTGTTCTTGTTCTTGTTCTTGTTCTTGTTCTTGTTCTTGTTCTTGTTCTTGTTCTTGTTCTTGTTCTTGTTCTTGTTCTTGTTCTTGTTCTTGTTCTTGTTCTTGTTCTTGTTCTTGTTCTTGTTCTTGTTCTTGTTCTTGTTCTTGTTCTTGTTCTTGTTCTTGTTCTTGTTCTTGTTCTTGTTCTTGTTCTTGTTCTTGTTCTTGTTCTTGTTCTTGTTCTTGTTCTTGTTCTTGTTCTTGTTCTTGTTCTTGTTCTTGTTCTTGTTCTTGTTCTTGTTCTTGTTCTTGTTCTTGTTCTTGTTCTTGTTCTTGTTCTTGTTCTTGTTCTTGTTCTTGTTCTTGTTCTTGTTCTTGTTCTTGTTCTTGTTCTTGTTCTTGTTCTTGTTCTTGTTCTTGTTCTTGTTCTTGTTCTTGTTCTTGTTCTTGTTCTTGTTCTTGTTCTTGTTCTTGTTCTTGTTCTTGTTCTTGTTCTTGTTCTTGTTCTTGTTCTTGTTCTTGTTCTTGTTCTTGTTCTTGTTCTTGTTCTTGTTCTTGTTCTTGTTCTTGTTCTTGTTCTTGTTCTTGTTCTTGTTCTTGTTCTTGTTCTTGTTCTTGTTCTTGTTCTTGTTCTTGTTCTTGTTCTTGTTCTTGTTCTTGTTCTTGTTCTTGTTCTTGTTCTTGTTCTTGTTCTTGTTCTTGTTCTTGTTCTTGTTCTTGTTCTTGTTCTTGTTCTTGTTCTTGTTCTTGTTCTTGTTCTTGTTCTTGTTCTTGTTCTTGTTCTTGTTCTTGTTCTTGTTCTTGTTCTTGTTCTTGTTCTTGTTCTTGTTCTTGTTCTTGTTCTTGTTCTTGTTCTTGTTCTTGTTCTTGTTCTTGTTCTTGTTCTTGTTCTTGTTCTTGTTCTTGTTCTTGTTCTTGTTCTTGTTCTTGTTCTTGTTCTTGTTCTTGTTCTTGTTCTTGTTCTTGTTCTTGTTCTTGTTCTTGTTCTTGTTCTTGTTCTTGTTCTTGTTCTTGTTCTTGTTCTTGTTCTTGTTCTTGTTCTTGTTCTTGTTCTTGTTCTTGTTCTTGTTCTTGTTCTTGTTCTTGTTCTTGTTCTTGTTCTTGTTCTTGTTCTTGTTCTTGTTCTTGTTCTTGTTCTTGTTCTTGTTCTTGTTCTTGTTCTTGTTCTTGTTCTTGTTCTTGTTCTTGTTCTTGTTCTTGTTCTTGTTCTTGTTCTTGTTCTTGTTCTTGTTCTTGTTCTTGTTCTTGTTCTTGTTCTTGTTCTTGTTCTTGTTCTTGTTCTTGTTCTTGTTCTTGTTCTTGTTCTTGTTCTTGTTCTTGTTCTTGTTCTTGTTCTTGTTCTTGTTCTTGTTCTTGTTCTTGTTCTTGTTCTTGTTCTTGTTCTTGTTCTTGTTCTTGTTCTTGTTCTTGTTCTTGTTCTTGTTCTTGTTCTTGTTCTTGTTCTTGTTCTTGTTCTTGTTCTTGTTCTTGTTCTTGTTCTTGTTCTTGTTCTTGTTCTTGTTCTTGTTCTTGTTCTTGTTCTTGTTCTTGTTCTTGTTCTTGTTCTTGTTCTTGTTCTTGTTCTTGTTCTTGTTCTTGTTCTTGTTCTTGTTCTTGTTCTTGTTCTTGTTCTTGTTCTTGTTCTTGTTCTTGTTCTTGTTCTTGTTCTTGTTCTTGTTCTTGTTCTTGTTCTTGTTCTTGTTCTTGTTCTTGTTCTTGTTCTTGTTCTTGTTCTTGTTCTTGTTCTTGTTCTTGTTCTTGTTCTTGTTCTTGTTCTTGTTCTTGTTCTTGTTCTTGTTCTTGTTCTTGTTCTTGTTCTTGTTCTTGTTCTTGTTCTTGTTCTTGTTCTTGTTCTTGTTCTTGTTCTTGTTCTTGTTCTTGTTCTTGTTCTTGTTCTTGTTCTTGTTCTTGTTCTTGTTCTTGTTCTTGTTCTTGTTCTTGTTCTTGTTCTTGTTCTTGTTCTTGTTCTTGTTCTTGTTCTTGTTCTTGTTCTTGTTCTTGTTCTTGTTCTTGTTCTTGTTCTTGTTCTTGTTCTTGTTCTTGTTCTTGTTCTTGTTCTTGTTCTTGTTCTTGTTCTTGTTCTTGTTCTTGTTCTTGTTCTTGTTCTTGTTCTTGTTCTTGTTCTTGTTCTTGTTCTTGTTCTTGTTCTTGTTCTTGTTCTTGTTCTTGTTCTTGTTCTTGTTCTTGTTCTTGTTCTTGTTCTTGTTCTTGTTCTTGTTCTTGTTCTTGTTCTTGTTCTTGTTCTTGTTCTTGTTCTTGTTCTTGTTCTTGTTCTTGTTCTTGTTCTTGTTCTTGTTCTTGTTCTTGTTCTTGTTCTTGTTCTTGTTCTTGTTCTTGTTCTTGTTCTTGTTCTTGTTCTTGTTCTTGTTCTTGTTCTTGTTCTTGTTCTTGTTCTTGTTCTTGTTCTTGTTCTTGTTCTTGTTCTTGTTCTTGTTCTTGTTCTTGTTCTTGTTCTTGTTCTTGTTCTTGTTCTTGTTCTTGTTCTTGTTCTTGTTCTTGTTCTTGTTCTTGTTCTTGTTCTTGTTCTTGTTCTTGTTCTTGTTCTTGTTCTTGTTCTTGTTCTTGTTCTTGTTCTTGTTCTTGTTCTTGTTCTTGTTCTTGTTCTTGTTCTTGTTCTTGTTCTTGTTCTTGTTCTTGTTCTTGTTCTTGTTCTTGTTCTTGTTCTTGTTCTTGTTCTTGTTCTTGTTCTTGTTCTTGTTCTTGTTCTTGTTCTTGTTCTTGTTCTTGTTCTTGTTCTTGTTCTTGTTCTTGTTCTTGTTCTTGTTCTTGTTCTTGTTCTTGTTCTTGTTCTTGTTCTTGTTCTTGTTCTTGTTCTTGTTCTTGTTCTTGTTCTTGTTCTTGTTCTTGTTCTTGTTCTTGTTCTTGTTCTTGTTCTTGTTCTTGTTCTTGTTCTTGTTCTTGTTCTTGTTCTTGTTCTTGTTCTTGTTCTTGTTCTTGTTCTTGTTCTTGTTCTTGTTCTTGTTCTTGTTCTTGTTCTTGTTCTTGTTCTTGTTCTTGTTCTTGTTCTTGTTCTTGTTCTTGTTCTTGTTCTTGTTCTTGTTCTTGTTCTTGTTCTTGTTCTTGTTCTTGTTCTTGTTCTTGTTCTTGTTCTTGTTCTTGTTCTTGTTCTTGTTCTTGTTCTTGTTCTTGTTCTTGTTCTTGTTCTTGTTCTTGTTCTTGTTCTTGTTCTTGTTCTTGTTCTTGTTCTTGTTCTTGTTCTTGTTCTTGTTCTTGTTCTTGTTCTTGTTCTTGTTCTTGTTCTTGTTCTTGTTCTTGTTCTTGTTCTTGTTCTTGTTCTTGTTCTTGTTCTTGTTCTTGTTCTTGTTCTTGTTCTTGTTCTTGTTCTTGTTCTTGTTCTTGTTCTTGTTCTTGTTCTTGTTCTTGTTCTTGTTCTTGTTCTTGTTCTTGTTCTTGTTCTTGTTCTTGTTCTTGTTCTTGTTCTTGTTCTTGTTCTTGTTCTTGTTCTTGTTCTTGTTCTTGTTCTTGTTCTTGTTCTTGTTCTTGTTCTTGTTCTTGTTCTTGTTCTTGTTCTTGTTCTTGTTCTTGTTCTTGTTCTTGTTCTTGTTCTTGTTCTTGTTCTTGTTCTTGTTCTTGTTCTTGTTCTTGTTCTTGTTCTTGTTCTTGTTCTTGTTCTTGTTCTTGTTCTTGTTCTTGTTCTTGTTCTTGTTCTTGTTCTTGTTCTTGTTCTTGTTCTTGTTCTTGTTCTTGTTCTTGTTCTTGTTCTTGTTCTTGTTCTTGTTCTTGTTCTTGTTCTTGTTCTTGTTCTTGTTCTTGTTCTTGTTCTTGTTCTTGTTCTTGTTCTTGTTCTTGTTCTTGTTCTTGTTCTTGTTCTTGTTCTTGTTCTTGTTCTTGTTCTTGTTCTTGTTCTTGTTCTTGTTCTTGTTCTTGTTCTTGTTCTTGTTCTTGTTCTTGTTCTTGTTCTTGTTCTTGTTCTTGTTCTTGTTCTTGTTCTTGTTCTTGTTCTTGTTCTTGTTCTTGTTCTTGTTCTTGTTCTTGTTCTTGTTCTTGTTCTTGTTCTTGTTCTTGTTCTTGTTCTTGTTCTTGTTCTTGTTCTTGTTCTTGTTCTTGTTCTTGTTCTTGTTCTTGTTCTTGTTCTTGTTCTTGTTCTTGTTCTTGTTCTTGTTCTTGTTCTTGTTCTTGTTCTTGTTCTTGTTCTTGTTCTTGTTCTTGTTCTTGTTCTTGTTCTTGTTCTTGTTCTTGTTCTTGTTCTTGTTCTTGTTCTTGTTCTTGTTCTTGTTCTTGTTCTTGTTCTTGTTCTTGTTCTTGTTCTTGTTCTTGTTCTTGTTCTTGTTCTTGTTCTTGTTCTTGTTCTTGTTCTTGTTCTTGTTCTTGTTCTTGTTCTTGTTCTTGTTCTTGTTCTTGTTCTTGTTCTTGTTCTTGTTCTTGTTCTTGTTCTTGTTCTTGTTCTTGTTCTTGTTCTTGTTCTTGTTCTTGTTCTTGTTCTTGTTCTTGTTCTTGTTCTTGTTCTTGTTCTTGTTCTTGTTCTTGTTCTTGTTCTTGTTCTTGTTCTTGTTCTTGTTCTTGTTCTTGTTCTTGTTCTTGTTCTTGTTCTTGTTCTTGTTCTTGTTCTTGTTCTTGTTCTTGTTCTTGTTCTTGTTCTTGTTCTTGTTCTTGTTCTTGTTCTTGTTCTTGTTCTTGTTCTTGTTCTTGTTCTTGTTCTTGTTCTTGTTCTTGTTCTTGTTCTTGTTCTTGTTCTTGTTCTTGTTCTTGTTCTTGTTCTTGTTCTTGTTCTTGTTCTTGTTCTTGTTCTTGTTCTTGTTCTTGTTCTTGTTCTTGTTCTTGTTCTTGTTCTTGTTCTTGTTCTTGTTCTTGTTCTTGTTCTTGTTCTTGTTCTTGTTCTTGTTCTTGTTCTTGTTCTTGTTCTTGTTCTTGTTCTTGTTCTTGTTCTTGTTCTTGTTCTTGTTCTTGTTCTTGTTCTTGTTCTTGTTCTTGTTCTTGTTCTTGTTCTTGTTCTTGTTCTTGTTCTTGTTCTTGTTCTTGTTCTTGTTCTTGTTCTTGTTCTTGTTCTTGTTCTTGTTCTTGTTCTTGTTCTTGTTCTTGTTCTTGTTCTTGTTCTTGTTCTTGTTCTTGTTCTTGTTCTTGTTCTTGTTCTTGTTCTTGTTCTTGTTCTTGTTCTTGTTCTTGTTCTTGTTCTTGTTCTTGTTCTTGTTCTTGTTCTTGTTCTTGTTCTTGTTCTTGTTCTTGTTCTTGTTCTTGTTCTTGTTCTTGTTCTTGTTCTTGTTCTTGTTCTTGTTCTTGTTCTTGTTCTTGTTCTTGTTCTTGTTCTTGTTCTTGTTCTTGTTCTTGTTCTTGTTCTTGTTCTTGTTCTTGTTCTTGTTCTTGTTCTTGTTCTTGTTCTTGTTCTTGTTCTTGTTCTTGTTCTTGTTCTTGTTCTTGTTCTTGTTCTTGTTCTTGTTCTTGTTCTTGTTCTTGTTCTTGTTCTTGTTCTTGTTCTTGTTCTTGTTCTTGTTCTTGTTCTTGTTCTTGTTCTTGTTCTTGTTCTTGTTCTTGTTCTTGTTCTTGTTCTTGTTCTTGTTCTTGTTCTTGTTCTTGTTCTTGTTCTTGTTCTTGTTCTTGTTCTTGTTCTTGTTCTTGTTCTTGTTCTTGTTCTTGTTCTTGTTCTTGTTCTTGTTCTTGTTCTTGTTCTTGTTCTTGTTCTTGTTCTTGTTCTTGTTCTTGTTCTTGTTCTTGTTCTTGTTCTTGTTCTTGTTCTTGTTCTTGTTCTTGTTCTTGTTCTTGTTCTTGTTCTTGTTCTTGTTCTTGTTCTTGTTCTTGTTCTTGTTCTTGTTCTTGTTCTTGTTCTTGTTCTTGTTCTTGTTCTTGTTCTTGTTCTTGTTCTTGTTCTTGTTCTTGTTCTTGTTCTTGTTCTTGTTCTTGTTCTTGTTCTTGTTCTTGTTCTTGTTCTTGTTCTTGTTCTTGTTCTTGTTCTTGTTCTTGTTCTTGTTCTTGTTCTTGTTCTTGTTCTTGTTCTTGTTCTTGTTCTTGTTCTTGTTCTTGTTCTTGTTCTTGTTCTTGTTCTTGTTCTTGTTCTTGTTCTTGTTCTTGTTCTTGTTCTTGTTCTTGTTCTTGTTCTTGTTCTTGTTCTTGTTCTTGTTCTTGTTCTTGTTCTTGTTCTTGTTCTTGTTCTTGTTCTTGTTCTTGTTCTTGTTCTTGTTCTTGTTCTTGTTCTTGTTCTTGTTCTTGTTCTTGTTCTTGTTCTTGTTCTTGTTCTTGTTCTTGTTCTTGTTCTTGTTCTTGTTCTTGTTCTTGTTCTTGTTCTTGTTCTTGTTCTTGTTCTTGTTCTTGTTCTTGTTCTTGTTCTTGTTCTTGTTCTTGTTCTTGTTCTTGTTCTTGTTCTTGTTCTTGTTCTTGTTCTTGTTCTTGTTCTTGTTCTTGTTCTTGTTCTTGTTCTTGTTCTTGTTCTTGTTCTTGTTCTTGTTCTTGTTCTTGTTCTTGTTCTTGTTCTTGTTCTTGTTCTTGTTCTTGTTCTTGTTCTTGTTCTTGTTCTTGTTCTTGTTCTTGTTCTTGTTCTTGTTCTTGTTCTTGTTCTTGTTCTTGTTCTTGTTCTTGTTCTTGTTCTTGTTCTTGTTCTTGTTCTTGTTCTTGTTCTTGTTCTTGTTCTTGTTCTTGTTCTTGTTCTTGTTCTTGTTCTTGTTCTTGTTCTTGTTCTTGTTCTTGTTCTTGTTCTTGTTCTTGTTCTTGTTCTTGTTCTTGTTCTTGTTCTTGTTCTTGTTCTTGTTCTTGTTCTTGTTCTTGTTCTTGTTCTTGTTCTTGTTCTTGTTCTTGTTCTTGTTCTTGTTCTTGTTCTTGTTCTTGTTCTTGTTCTTGTTCTTGTTCTTGTTCTTGTTCTTGTTCTTGTTCTTGTTCTTGTTCTTGTTCTTGTTCTTGTTCTTGTTCTTGTTCTTGTTCTTGTTCTTGTTCTTGTTCTTGTTCTTGTTCTTGTTCTTGTTCTTGTTCTTGTTCTTGTTCTTGTTCTTGTTCTTGTTCTTGTTCTTGTTCTTGTTCTTGTTCTTGTTCTTGTTCTTGTTCTTGTTCTTGTTCTTGTTCTTGTTCTTGTTCTTGTTCTTGTTCTTGTTCTTGTTCTTGTTCTTGTTCTTGTTCTTGTTCTTGTTCTTGTTCTTGTTCTTGTTCTTGTTCTTGTTCTTGTTCTTGTTCTTGTTCTTGTTCTTGTTCTTGTTCTTGTTCTTGTTCTTGTTCTTGTTCTTGTTCTTGTTCTTGTTCTTGTTCTTGTTCTTGTTCTTGTTCTTGTTCTTGTTCTTGTTCTTGTTCTTGTTCTTGTTCTTGTTCTTGTTCTTGTTCTTGTTCTTGTTCTTGTTCTTGTTCTTGTTCTTGTTCTTGTTCTTGTTCTTGTTCTTGTTCTTGTTCTTGTTCTTGTTCTTGTTCTTGTTCTTGTTCTTGTTCTTGTTCTTGTTCTTGTTCTTGTTCTTGTTCTTGTTCTTGTTCTTGTTCTTGTTCTTGTTCTTGTTCTTGTTCTTGTTCTTGTTCTTGTTCTTGTTCTTGTTCTTGTTCTTGTTCTTGTTCTTGTTCTTGTTCTTGTTCTTGTTCTTGTTCTTGTTCTTGTTCTTGTTCTTGTTCTTGTTCTTGTTCTTGTTCTTGTTCTTGTTCTTGTTCTTGTTCTTGTTCTTGTTCTTGTTCTTGTTCTTGTTCTTGTTCTTGTTCTTGTTCTTGTTCTTGTTCTTGTTCTTGTTCTTGTTCTTGTTCTTGTTCTTGTTCTTGTTCTTGTTCTTGTTCTTGTTCTTGTTCTTGTTCTTGTTCTTGTTCTTGTTCTTGTTCTTGTTCTTGTTCTTGTTCTTGTTCTTGTTCTTGTTCTTGTTCTTGTTCTTGTTCTTGTTCTTGTTCTTGTTCTTGTTCTTGTTCTTGTTCTTGTTCTTGTTCTTGTTCTTGTTCTTGTTCTTGTTCTTGTTCTTGTTCTTGTTCTTGTTCTTGTTCTTGTTCTTGTTCTTGTTCTTGTTCTTGTTCTTGTTCTTGTTCTTGTTCTTGTTCTTGTTCTTGTTCTTGTTCTTGTTCTTGTTCTTGTTCTTGTTCTTGTTCTTGTTCTTGTTCTTGTTCTTGTTCTTGTTCTTGTTCTTGTTCTTGTTCTTGTTCTTGTTCTTGTTCTTGTTCTTGTTCTTGTTCTTGTTCTTGTTCTTGTTCTTGTTCTTGTTCTTGTTCTTGTTCTTGTTCTTGTTCTTGTTCTTGTTCTTGTTCTTGTTCTTGTTCTTGTTCTTGTTCTTGTTCTTGTTCTTGTTCTTGTTCTTGTTCTTGTTCTTGTTCTTGTTCTTGTTCTTGTTCTTGTTCTTGTTCTTGTTCTTGTTCTTGTTCTTGTTCTTGTTCTTGTTCTTGTTCTTGTTCTTGTTCTTGTTCTTGTTCTTGTTCTTGTTCTTGTTCTTGTTCTTGTTCTTGTTCTTGTTCTTGTTCTTGTTCTTGTTCTTGTTCTTGTTCTTGTTCTTGTTCTTGTTCTTGTTCTTGTTCTTGTTCTTGTTCTTGTTCTTGTTCTTGTTCTTGTTCTTGTTCTTGTTCTTGTTCTTGTTCTTGTTCTTGTTCTTGTTCTTGTTCTTGTTCTTGTTCTTGTTCTTGTTCTTGTTCTTGTTCTTGTTCTTGTTCTTGTTCTTGTTCTTGTTCTTGTTCTTGTTCTTGTTCTTGTTCTTGTTCTTGTTCTTGTTCTTGTTCTTGTTCTTGTTCTTGTTCTTGTTCTTGTTCTTGTTCTTGTTCTTGTTCTTGTTCTTGTTCTTGTTCTTGTTCTTGTTCTTGTTCTTGTTCTTGTTCTTGTTCTTGTTCTTGTTCTTGTTCTTGTTCTTGTTCTTGTTCTTGTTCTTGTTCTTGTTCTTGTTCTTGTTCTTGTTCTTGTTCTTGTTCTTGTTCTTGTTCTTGTTCTTGTTCTTGTTCTTGTTCTTGTTCTTGTTCTTGTTCTTGTTCTTGTTCTTGTTCTTGTTCTTGTTCTTGTTCTTGTTCTTGTTCTTGTTCTTGTTCTTGTTCTTGTTCTTGTTCTTGTTCTTGTTCTTGTTCTTGTTCTTGTTCTTGTTCTTGTTCTTGTTCTTGTTCTTGTTCTTGTTCTTGTTCTTGTTCTTGTTCTTGTTCTTGTTCTTGTTCTTGTTCTTGTTCTTGTTCTTGTTCTTGTTCTTGTTCTTGTTCTTGTTCTTGTTCTTGTTCTTGTTCTTGTTCTTGTTCTTGTTCTTGTTCTTGTTCTTGTTCTTGTTCTTGTTCTTGTTCTTGTTCTTGTTCTTGTTCTTGTTCTTGTTCTTGTTCTTGTTCTTGTTCTTGTTCTTGTTCTTGTTCTTGTTCTTGTTCTTGTTCTTGTTCTTGTTCTTGTTCTTGTTCTTGTTCTTGTTCTTGTTCTTGTTCTTGTTCTTGTTCTTGTTCTTGTTCTTGTTCTTGTTCTTGTTCTTGTTCTTGTTCTTGTTCTTGTTCTTGTTCTTGTTCTTGTTCTTGTTCTTGTTCTTGTTCTTGTTCTTGTTCTTGTTCTTGTTCTTGTTCTTGTTCTTGTTCTTGTTCTTGTTCTTGTTCTTGTTCTTGTTCTTGTTCTTGTTCTTGTTCTTGTTCTTGTTCTTGTTCTTGTTCTTGTTCTTGTTCTTGTTCTTGTTCTTGTTCTTGTTCTTGTTCTTGTTCTTGTTCTTGTTCTTGTTCTTGTTCTTGTTCTTGTTCTTGTTCTTGTTCTTGTTCTTGTTCTTGTTCTTGTTCTTGTTCTTGTTCTTGTTCTTGTTCTTGTTCTTGTTCTTGTTCTTGTTCTTGTTCTTGTTCTTGTTCTTGTTCTTGTTCTTGTTCTTGTTCTTGTTCTTGTTCTTGTTCTTGTTCTTGTTCTTGTTCTTGTTCTTGTTCTTGTTCTTGTTCTTGTTCTTGTTCTTGTTCTTGTTCTTGTTCTTGTTCTTGTTCTTGTTCTTGTTCTTGTTCTTGTTCTTGTTCTTGTTCTTGTTCTTGTTCTTGTTCTTGTTCTTGTTCTTGTTCTTGTTCTTGTTCTTGTTCTTGTTCTTGTTCTTGTTCTTGTTCTTGTTCTTGTTCTTGTTCTTGTTCTTGTTCTTGTTCTTGTTCTTGTTCTTGTTCTTGTTCTTGTTCTTGTTCTTGTTCTTGTTCTTGTTCTTGTTCTTGTTCTTGTTCTTGTTCTTGTTCTTGTTCTTGTTCTTGTTCTTGTTCTTGTTCTTGTTCTTGTTCTTGTTCTTGTTCTTGTTCTTGTTCTTGTTCTTGTTCTTGTTCTTGTTCTTGTTCTTGTTCTTGTTCTTGTTCTTGTTCTTGTTCTTGTTCTTGTTCTTGTTCTTGTTCTTGTTCTTGTTCTTGTTCTTGTTCTTGTTCTTGTTCTTGTTCTTGTTCTTGTTCTTGTTCTTGTTCTTGTTCTTGTTCTTGTTCTTGTTCTTGTTCTTGTTCTTGTTCTTGTTCTTGTTCTTGTTCTTGTTCTTGTTCTTGTTCTTGTTCTTGTTCTTGTTCTTGTTCTTGTTCTTGTTCTTGTTCTTGTTCTTGTTCTTGTTCTTGTTCTTGTTCTTGTTCTTGTTCTTGTTCTTGTTCTTGTTCTTGTTCTTGTTCTTGTTCTTGTTCTTGTTCTTGTTCTTGTTCTTGTTCTTGTTCTTGTTCTTGTTCTTGTTCTTGTTCTTGTTCTTGTTCTTGTTCTTGTTCTTGTTCTTGTTCTTGTTCTTGTTCTTGTTCTTGTTCTTGTTCTTGTTCTTGTTCTTGTTCTTGTTCTTGTTCTTGTTCTTGTTCTTGTTCTTGTTCTTGTTCTTGTTCTTGTTCTTGTTCTTGTTCTTGTTCTTGTTCTTGTTCTTGTTCTTGTTCTTGTTCTTGTTCTTGTTCTTGTTCTTGTTCTTGTTCTTGTTCTTGTTCTTGTTCTTGTTCTTGTTCTTGTTCTTGTTCTTGTTCTTGTTCTTGTTCTTGTTCTTGTTCTTGTTCTTGTTCTTGTTCTTGTTCTTGTTCTTGTTCTTGTTCTTGTTCTTGTTCTTGTTCTTGTTCTTGTTCTTGTTCTTGTTCTTGTTCTTGTTCTTGTTCTTGTTCTTGTTCTTGTTCTTGTTCTTGTTCTTGTTCTTGTTCTTGTTCTTGTTCTTGTTCTTGTTCTTGTTCTTGTTCTTGTTCTTGTTCTTGTTCTTGTTCTTGTTCTTGTTCTTGTTCTTGTTCTTGTTCTTGTTCTTGTTCTTGTTCTTGTTCTTGTTCTTGTTCTTGTTCTTGTTCTTGTTCTTGTTCTTGTTCTTGTTCTTGTTCTTGTTCTTGTTCTTGTTCTTGTTCTTGTTCTTGTTCTTGTTCTTGTTCTTGTTCTTGTTCTTGTTCTTGTTCTTGTTCTTGTTCTTGTTCTTGTTCTTGTTCTTGTTCTTGTTCTTGTTCTTGTTCTTGTTCTTGTTCTTGTTCTTGTTCTTGTTCTTGTTCTTGTTCTTGTTCTTGTTCTTGTTCTTGTTCTTGTTCTTGTTCTTGTTCTTGTTCTTGTTCTTGTTCTTGTTCTTGTTCTTGTTCTTGTTCTTGTTCTTGTTCTTGTTCTTGTTCTTGTTCTTGTTCTTGTTCTTGTTCTTGTTCTTGTTCTTGTTCTTGTTCTTGTTCTTGTTCTTGTTCTTGTTCTTGTTCTTGTTCTTGTTCTTGTTCTTGTTCTTGTTCTTGTTCTTGTTCTTGTTCTTGTTCTTGTTCTTGTTCTTGTTCTTGTTCTTGTTCTTGTTCTTGTTCTTGTTCTTGTTCTTGTTCTTGTTCTTGTTCTTGTTCTTGTTCTTGTTCTTGTTCTTGTTCTTGTTCTTGTTCTTGTTCTTGTTCTTGTTCTTGTTCTTGTTCTTGTTCTTGTTCTTGTTCTTGTTCTTGTTCTTGTTCTTGTTCTTGTTCTTGTTCTTGTTCTTGTTCTTGTTCTTGTTCTTGTTCTTGTTCTTGTTCTTGTTCTTATGTTCTTGTTCTTGTTCTTGTTCTTGTTCTTGTTCTTGTTCTTGTTCTTGTTCTTGTTCTTGTTCTTGTTCTTGTTCTTGTTCTTGTTCTTGTTCTTGTTCTTGTTCTTGTTCTTGTTCTTGTTCTTGTTCTTGTTCTTGTTCTTGTTCTTGTTCTTGTTCTTGTTCTTGTTCTTGTTCTTGTTCTTGTTCTTGTTCTTGTTCTTGTTCTTGTTCTTGTTCTTGTTCTTGTTCTTGTTCTTGTTCTTGTTCTTGTTCTTGTTCTTGTTCTTGTTCTTGTTCTTGTTCTTGTTCTTGTTCTTGTTCTTGTTCTTGTTCTTGTTCTTGTTCTTGTTCTTGTTCTTGTTCTTGTTCTTGTTCTTGTTCTTGTTCTTGTTCTTGTTCTTGTTCTTGTTCTTGTTCTTGTTCTTGTTCTTGTTCTTGTTCTTGTTCTTGTTCTTGTTCTTGTTCTTGTTCTTGTTCTTGTTCTTGTTCTTGTTCTTGTTCTTGTTCTTGTTCTTGTTCTTGTTCTTGTTCTTGTTCTTGTTCTTGTTCTTGTTCTTGTTCTTGTTCTTGTTCTTGTTCTTGTTCTTGTTCTTGTTCTTGTTCTTGTTCTTGTTCTTGTTCTTGTTCTTGTTCTTGTTCTTGTTCTTGTTCTTGTTCTTGTTCTTGTTCTTGTTCTTGTTCT
>CAJZLR020000008.1:5000-84164 GCA_916050605.2 Platycheirus albimanus | reverse complement strand
GTGCTAAGTGTTCATTGGAAAAAGTTGCTGGAAGTTAAGTGGTGGCAAAGAAATATACTGAAAATAAGGTAAAGGCTGTATCAGTTTTATGGTTGGTAAAATTAATTAAAATTATATTCTTAAATTATGACTACTCCTCAAGGACTTTATTACACCGCACGCCGAGGCAAACTTCCACCAGGTGGAATATTATATCATAGATATAATAATCGCCTTAAGCTTCTCCGAACGAAAAATTTGTATAAAAGGACATAAAAAAGAAAATATTTTTTTGACTCTGAAGAACCTTCAGCTTTTGAAGAATCTGCAGTTGGCACTCTAGAAGGTATTTACATACATCACAATTAATTCGGATCAGCTGTATTTTATGTTCATTTATTTTGTAAGCATTTCAGGAACTGAAATTGAAATTTTAAATTACAATCAAGCTGACTGGACAACGTGTTTGACAAAGTGGGAGCAACTTTCTTTTTACAGGAAAAGACTTGTGTGAAGAAGGCGCTCTAAATATTAAAACTATTTTCGAAGCATGGCCGATAGTAAGACATTCTTTGGGATATACATTGGTGAGTTTATATGCGTATACATGTCACTCTGTATCTGTATATGTATGTTATAATTTTTTCACGTTCGCTTTGTAATGAATAGAAAACTAATAAGGCTTAAGTATTTTTAATTATTTGTTTATTCAATGTAGTATTTTTTTTAAATTCTTACTATAAAATTATAACTTTTGTAATAAAAATGTGAATTTGAAATTATTTGAGAAAAACTTTGTTGTTGATTTTTTGTAGAATTTTCAGGGACAAATTATCAGGTAAGCGTTTCCAAAACAGATATCGAAGATGACGATATTAATAGTCATTCAACGACTAATCGATAAAGTCAAATTCAACTATGGTTAAAAAGTTAAATTGATTATTAAAAAAGTTGATTCTGAAAAAATCCATTGACAATAAAATAGTAAGAAATAACTATTATAATTAATTACATTAACTATTGAATAGCTGATTTTGACAACCGAATAGTAAGTATTGAAAAAAATATCAACTGACAAGAAAATAGTTAAAAACTACTATTTTGTATAGTAACATTAACCATTTATCAGTTGATTTTATGAAAATTCGGCATTAACAATAAAAGTAGTCATAAATAACTATTTTTAACTATTTAAAATAGTGTTCCCGATTTTTACTATTAAAATAGTCAAAAAATAGTTAAAAATAACTATTTTTTTCTCTGAGTGAGAGCATGAAGAAAAGGAACCCCCTAGAGAATTCGAAATAAATAGTAAATACCAAATTTGAAGCAAATCGTCCTATTCATTCAGGCTCTAGAGGTGCGAACAGACAGAAAGACGGGCGGAATTTCCAGAAACACTTTTTCGACTTCTCTATCAACGTAATTTCATGTTTGATTGTTAGAATCAGTTTTTTTTTTTGCACGAATCCATAACTTGCCTTAAACATATTACTTATTAATCGCAAGTAAAAAATTAAAATGGTCTACGAAGGTATTTTAAATGTGCTTACATTTGTTTCATAAATAATTCAATAAATTCGTTCAGTGGACGTTCAGAGCGAGCTTTCCTATGGACTCCTAAACTGCCCATCCAATTTTGTATTCCTATTATGTTGTCTGGCCTCTTAAAGTCGTGCAAGTTAAGAGTAAAGGCCACCAATATCGTTGCATCAGGTGATATGATGACTTTTAAGTCAACTGACACTGTTATTGGTGTAAATGAGATCGTCAATTTTCCGACTGAATTTTTAAATTCTCTGGATATGCCAGGAATGCAGCCACACAAGCTCTGTCTGAAAATTGGTTCACCGGTCATTCTTTTGTGTAACTTAATTAATCAAATTTATGCAACAGTATACGATTAGTCATCAGAAGAATAATCGGAAAAGTTCTTGAAGCAACAATATTGACTGGAAAACCTAAAGGAGAAGTCATCCTATTACCTCGAATACCTATGATTCCATCAGAATAAACAATACCTTTCAAAAACCTACCATACGTTTGGCTTTCGCGATGACGATAAATAAGTCGCAAGGGCAGACAATGGCATTTTTTGGCTTGGACTTGGAGAATCTGTGTTTCTCCCATGGGCAGCTATATGTTGCATGCTCACGCGTTGGAAAACCATCAAATTTATTTGTTTTAACGAAGGACAGATTAACAAGAAATATTGTTCGTCATTTATTTCTTAATTTATACCTTATTTATTAAATTATAATAAAATTAATAATAACTTACACGTTTTCTGTTCATTAAAACTTATTTTGAAATTGTTATCATTCTTTACCAATCACTTCCTTAACAATACCAATTTTAATATCTTAATAATTGAACGCAAGACAATAAAGCCGCAGCAAAGCGCTCGTCGATCTTTCCTCCTTTCTAACTCAGCAAACTTTTATCGAGTGCGAAGTTTATGCATCCATCAACTTTATCGTTCTTTAATGTAAATATACAAGTTGGGCCAAAAAAAATCACCCTATTGGAAGATGCTCTTATTTTTGCAAATGGCCGCTAATGTCAAATCCGTTTGGACATTTGTGGACTAGACAGATGCAGAATACAAGTGAACAAGCATTAACCAACATGAACCGATATTCTGAAGGCGGCGGGCGTTCCCGGGTCGCCTCATCTCTCGTTTTGGCGATTTGCACTGGCCCGCAAGATTGGCCGATTAAACCGTTTCAGATTTTTTTTTATGAGGTTTTTTAAAGTCTTGTGTTAACGTGAACAAGCCCGAGACGCTGAAAGCCCTCAAGGACAACATTCGACACGAGTGCGAGAATATGTCGCCCGAAGTTCTCGCTGAAGTGATGAAAAATGCAATAAAACGAGTAATCCAATGTGACGGCGCCCATTTGGCCGATATCATCTTCTCGACTTGACCAGTACAATTCTAAAGTTTCAAATAAACTTAATCAAAAAACAGAATCGAAGTTTTTCATTTAGAAAAAAAAAGAGAGCCAAACAACATCAATCAATATCCTTGCAAATTTCATAACCCTATATAGAATCTATCCACCCCCACGACTGGCACCCCGAAATAATAACTGCAGGTCACCCAAAGAAAAAGGACATTGAACCTAATCATCGAGGTTGAGTTGGAATCCATGAATATATATAAGGTTGCTAGCTTCCCGGGAAAAAATACAGAAACTCAAACACACACCCATTTCAAAGAAATTAAAAGGATGAATAAATGGATTATGGGTGCGCCAAAAAAGACCAATAAACCACGAACATACAGGCTTGTTAAGGACTTTAACAGCAAAAATTGAATGTATTATCTATTAAAAAGCAATTACGTTCATCTTACGAATCAACAATGACCGATGCAAAGCATGACAGACAACAATAATCAGGGGATGATATTATTAAAAAATGGTCTGAATCTCAACATCGATAAAACCTATGGCGCCATACCTAGTCGTCGTCGCATAACATTTTGTAGTCCTGTAAAACTTTTCACCGCAGTTTTTCCTCTTTTTGTGATGATACCTATAACTTGGTGTGTGTGTGTAAGTTCTGCTGTTTTTGGCCAACAAATAATCACATTTTCACATTTCGCAGAAAAGCAATGAATTTAAATTATTTTTTTTCGGATTCATGTGGCAGATAAATGTATTTTTAGCTCGCACAGGATATTGTCGTCGTCATCGTCTTGCTTGCTGGTCGTCTTGGTATAGACCCATCAATAACTTGTGTAAGCCACCCAGACTGGCTGAAGCCGTTGCTATGCGATTGCCTTCATGCATTTGTCGTCGTACGTCGTCTGCATTTCTTTTGTGTGTATTATTCGAAAAGAGGCGACATTTTTATTCCATTATTTTCTGGATGCAGGATTCCGATGTACATAAGGATGGACGACGAGCAACAAAGATACACATGACACTATTTCTAGGAAAAGTCAGAATGATATCGTTCGCATCCTCTCTATTATAGTGTGGCAATCTTACGAATCATCTGCAATTACAATATGACAAATTGTGTCGCGCCTCGCGCGAGCGAGGGAGGTGTTACAATCCCCTATCTTTATGCCTGGCTACACTTTACTGGAAGGACAAGTGTCCCTCTGGTGGCTATATTGGCAGTATAGACTAACAAATATAATGCGACAGCGACATATAAAGTGATCATTTGACTTGTGGTGACCATATAAGTGTCATATTTTCTACCCGATATACAGACCAATCATTATTCCCTAAAATTTTGAAAAGTCGGTGGGGC
Organism: Platycheirus albimanus; assembly: GCA_916050605.2. NCBI lineage: Eukaryota > Metazoa > Arthropoda > Insecta > Diptera > Syrphidae > Platycheirus > Platycheirus albimanus. The sequence goes on along the minus strand of CAJZLR020000008.1, from coordinate 79,916 downwards.
AAATGTCTTTTTTTTATTTTGTTTAGCAGTTCTGCTTCGTTTATAAGTTTAAGTAAGTAAGTTAGAAAGTAAAGTTTTCATTAAATTGGTGGCTCGGTTGGCATATTTAAAAAAAAAGAATTAATATTTTTACAATAGGAAAAATAATAAAAAAGAAAGTTATCTACTCAAATTCTGTTATCCCCCTAGTGGGTTTAACCTTGACGTCCGTCGGTGAGGGGGCATAAATACACTTAAATATTTGACAGACAAAATTTAAACAAATAAAGACAGAAAACAGTGGAAAACTAACAAAGCCCAAAAACAAACAACAATTAAGAGATATGGACATTAAAGACAATACAGAAACTTCAACTCAAACGGGGATGTACGTTCAAATGTCGACAGGAGTCACAACTGCCGGCACGGGCAGTCTTGCCAACTTCGAGGTTTTGGGGTGATCAAGTGCGGTGATGAGTTCTCTAGGGAGTTCCTCAGTTCGTGCATTGCTATGATTAGCAATGACTGGGAAGGTTTGTAGCTCAAACTAATAGTAGCTAAGGATATCCCTAGACAACCCAAAGCTCTTATTTGGTTGCCTCAGATGAGCATCAAACCTAGCTGTGTGGAATTAATACGTGGGCTGCAGAGACAAAGCCCAACGGTTCCAATGCACTAATGGTAAGTCATTAAGGCCGAGGACCCACAAAAAAATTCATCCACTTTCCTACTGATGATCAACGAGGAAAGCATACCCGCAATAATCAAAGCCGACCACAAGCTGTTATTCGGCATCAGGAGTGCCAAGATAAAGATCCTGTCAAGTCTGGACGCTGAAAAAATTGACATCATGGGCGAAGAAAATATTGATGCCCTCAGCGGAAATCCACATCCAGACATTGCAGAAGAAAAATACCAAGCTGAAGTTGATTCAGATTAAACTGAAGCACAGTAAATGTGCCTCGATAATCTGAGAGTCTTCCTGAGATAGAAATACTTCGACATAGGCTTCGTACACGAACCGCAGGTAAATGGCCTTAAGATCAGAGATCTCCAGGACAGCAGTTATGTTCTGTTCTACAAACCAGACAATCAAATCCAAGGTAAGCCTCGTACTTGCATTCTAGCTAAGAACCATTTAAAAGCCTTTTTATGTCCAAACCTAAGCACACCGGATCTGAAAGTCGTCAAACTTTGGAATGCAAATGACGATAATCTTTGAAAGCAACCGCCTATTACTGCTATACGACCAGGTGACTCAAAATTGAAATTTAATGTGGGACATTTTGAATTCAAAAGTTCGACAAAATCAAGCACTTTATTTAGATCAATGCATAGAAAAATATCATCCACATATCTAATCAATACTGTTGGTAAGCTTCCTTCTTCTTCGATGCTTTTGAAAGCATCTACATACATAAAAACAAAAACATAATGATGAATACGATGGAAGCTCCGATTAAAACATCTCATTTCAACATACTTAGTATCGTGTAACTTAAAATGTGTTTTAACGTACAGATTATAAACACATATTTATGTATTATCTGTTCATCTTGTTCTTTCTAAAAAGTCAAAACAAATGTAATCATAAGTTCAAGCCATGAAAATAGTTTTAGTCAAAAAATGAAAAAAAATTTCTGAAGATGACATTAAAGTAATGTCTTTTAATTTATAATAATTGCAAAATTTGTGAAGTCATTAAGGCGTTATCTTTGTGTTAGCTCTAATTATACGAGACCATTGTTTTGGCTGCTCCAATCGAGAATTTGTAATTTTTGATTTGGTTTTTAATAAATATCCAAACGATCAAACGCAAAAAGTACGCCACATGGAGGTTGTTCTCTTCCCTCTACTATGGCTTCAACTTATGGACAAAATTCTTGTCGAAATGGAGGAAAGTGGAGTGCAGGCCGTAGCATATCCGGATGACTTCGTCGTGTTGGTGTCAGGAAAGATTTTAGCTGTAATTTGTGAAATAACAGAAAATGGTTTAAGAAAAATTAGCTTACTGGGCCACTTGTTGCTGTGTTGGAGTTAATCAAAGCAAAACGGAACTGATGGTCTTCACGGCCAAAACAAAGATACCAAATTTCACTCTACCCCGCCTCAATAGACAAGTGATACCACTATCAACCCGTGCCAAATATCTAGTCGTAATTCTTGATTCAAAACTAAACTTGAAAACTAACATTGAAGAACGGGTATATAAGGCCGTATAGCTTTTAATGCCTGTAGTAAAGTATTCGGTAAAAAATGGGGCCTTCCATCCAAAATGATTCTTTGTACGTACACTGCCATAATACGACTAATCATCACCCAGGGCTCGATTGTTTGGTGGCCTGCTCTCAGCAAAGCCTACAACACCGACAAGTTAAAAAAAGGTTCAAAGACCGATGATTCTTTGTACGCACACTGCCATAGTACGACTAATCCTCACCTAAAGGGCTCGATTGTTTGGTGGACTGCTCTCAGCAAAGCAGTCGGGAAGAAGAAATAAATAAATATTTCCAATAATTAACGCGATAAGCTTCCGATAATCTTATAATATTACAATGATTAATTTCCGCTAAAAGAAAAGCTTAAAAATTCCTACTTAAAACTATTTAAAAACATAAGCGAGAGCTACCTGAACAATGGTATTTTAGCAAGATAACGCCATTAAAAGTGGGCGTATTGAAAAAATGTACACTAGAAAATGTAGAGATATATTTTTCATATAACGAACGGAAGGGAAAAAGGTTTCAATTGAATATTGGTAGTACCTTAAATTTTTAAAACAACGATTTTCGTTCTTTCATAAAAAGTGGGTGTCAGCCACGCCCAAAATTCAAAAATTTCATTTCATACACAAACGTTTAAATTTCTACTAAGAGACGCAAAATTTTGGCTTGCGGATTCATTATAAATATGCTAATAATGCTTTTCGCATTACTCTAACAATTGTTATTTTATAAAAAGAATATTGATGGTTTCGTATGAAAAATGGGCGTCAGCCACGCCCAAACTGAAATATTTTTATTTAATTGGAAGAAGGTTTACCTAAAGCTTACGTGTGCAAAATTTTAGCGTTGTACTTTTATCGTAACTGTACAGAAAATACAATTTAATTTTACCAAATTGAGGCTGTTCAACAAAAATGGCGATTGTGAGCGTGTTTGTTTGCGGACTTTACCGATTCAAAAACTAAGCCTTACTCTTGAACAAAAAATTACATATACCAAATTTCAGCTTTCTAGCTCAAAAATTGCGACCTCTAGAGATTATACGTACGGACAGACGGACGGTCGGACATGGCTAAATCGACTAGGCTTTTGATTCTGAGTGAAAATATATATACTTTCCTATACCTAACGGTATTATTTCTCTATTTTACCAACTCCACACCAAATACAATATACCGATTCTATGGGTATAAAAATATATTCTGACATAGAATCAGAGGCCTAGTCGATTTAGCCATGTCCGTCCGTCCATATGTATACTCTCTAGAGGTCGCAATTTGAGGTAGAAAGCTGAAATTTGGTATATATAATCCTTGGTTCAAGAGTAAGGCTTTTACCTGTATGACTGAGCCGTACTGCTGCTGGATCCATCCTCTGCGATAAAATAAATATTGTTTTCATCGGTTTTTATAAAAACAAACTTATCTATCAATTTGCTGCATGTCATGATTTTTGACATCTGTCAACCATCTGTCATCGTTCTGCCATCTATCATCTATCAATTACTAAAAACTGCATTGCCGATTACGCTATCCTATAGGTTTGAGTTTTTGCTAAGTTGAAACCTAGAAGTCCTGGTTCATTAAGAATCAACTTTCTTGGCAAGTTAACATCTTTTTTTCTTCAAAATTTAATTTCATCATATTGGTCACTTAAAAAAAAAATTCTCTATCATTATGTCTTCGTGCGCTCTTTGTGACAATATTGCAGATTATCTCCTAGATGTCATGGAAATTGTCGTAAATTATTTCATGTTGACTGCATTAGTGCTCCATTTAGCACCATCAAGCTTTTTAAAGATATAAAATCCTTTTATTATTTTTGTGATGATTGTGATCCCTTTGCATATACAAATATTGTCAGAGAAGTACTGCAAAATAATAAGAATATTGAAAACTTGCATAACCAATTAGTTCAACTAAATAAGAATATTGAAAATATTACCTCGAACAGTCAAACACTACAAGATGAAATTCATAATACTAGTATAATGAACAATCCTTCATCTAATGTTATTGCACCCCTCAAACGCAAAATTGATGAAACTAATACAGAAACATCTGAAATTAATCCCTCAACGAAGAAACCAGCAACGTCTTTATCGATGAATCTATCGCAAGCTCCAGTAAGTTTAACTCCACAACCGAAACAGCTTACACAAAACGTATGTTCAATGGCGTCAAAAAATATACCTATGCAAAAATCAAAACCAGCATCGAAAGATTTAAATTGGAAAACTGTTTCTGTTGCTGAGAGATCTGCTACCTACCCGCAGTTTTCTCAACAGAACAATTATAACGTATCTCCCATTACATCGGGCCTGAAAATAGTGGAGGCTTATAGGACGATACTTATTTCTAAATTGGATCCATCAACTAATGCACTTGATATTAAAAATTATATCTCTACTAAGATTGAAAATATCTTAACAATTAAAGTTGAGAAAATATAAACAACCTCCCGCATGGAATTATTGCTCTTACTGAAACTTGGTTAAATAGTTCTTTTTTAAGTACTGAACTTTTTGATTCTACATATCAAGTCTTCAGACGTGACAGACACCACTCGAATGATTTGGATACAGTTGGCGGAGGAGTTCTGATTGCTGTCAAAAATAACATTATCTGCACATTGGTTGATGATTTCCTTTCTTCAGGCATTGAGATTATATCTGTAAAAATGAAATTAGGAACTGGATACTTATTTATTATCTGCATCTATACTCCACCTAGTAACGAAGTTTATGAAAAATACATTGAATGCATTGAAATCATAAATAATCAAATGTAACCAAATGACGAACTTCTGATCCTCGGCGATTTTAATCTATCAAACTTAAATTCGACACAAACTACAGATTGCAACTTTTTATCTCACGGAAACCTATCTACTTCAAACGAAATTTCAATCATCGACGGATTAGCTTCATGTGGGCTAACTCAATTCAATAGTATCCGAAACAGTTTCAATAAAATACTGGATCTAGTCTTTTTTTTCGGAACCAGTAAACTCCGAAAAAGCTGTAACTCCGGCTGACTTATTATTATTAGACGAAGATAGACACCATCCTGCGTTAGATATATCGATAAATGTAAACATATGCAAGGCATCCACTAATTCTAATGAAAAACTTGAATTTAATTTAAAAAAATGTAATTTTGATCTTGATAATTTATTAAGCAATGTAAACTGGAATCAATTGTTTCTTAAATGTGTTTAAAGTTATATAGCCAACTTTTCGACTGCTTGTATAAAACTACTCCCTTACGAAATAATATTACAAAACCGAATAATCCTCCATGGTTTGACCATCACATTAAAAATCTGAAAAATAGAAGACACAAAGCTTGGCTAGTTTTTAGTAAATCCAGAGCTGATGAGGATTTTAGCATTTACTCGGAACTAAAAAATATGTCATGTACTTTTCGTTCACCAAATTATCACCGGTGCCATCGATTCTCCTCCTCTTTTTGAATTAATTTTTGTCAATACCAATCCACGTAACCTAAGATCTATCCCATTCTTTTACCTTCCTACTCACCGTACCAATTATGCCCACTTCAACCCAATTACTAGAATGTTACGCTCAGCCAACAGTGCGCAACATCTACTTGATTTCAATCCTAGTCTCTCCTCCCTTAGAAGAAACCTTTACTCTAATCTTCCTTAACCCCCTACTATTTAGTTTTAATATAGAATAATAAGATTACTTGATGTTAGAGTTTAAGTTATCAAAATATTGTTAATATTACACATGAGCTTGAATTAAGCAAATAAATAAATTCTAACTTCTAAATTCTTGTTCTTGTTCTTGTTCTTGTTCTTGTTCTTGTTCTTGTTCTTGTTCTTGTTCTTGTTCTTGTTCTTGTTCTTGTTCTTGTTCTTGTTCTTGTTCTTGTTCTTGTTCTTGTTCTTGTTCTTGTTCTTGTTCTTGTTCTTGTTCTTGTTCTTGTTCTTGTTCTTGTTCTTGTTCTTGTTCTTGTTCTTGTTCTTGTTCTTGTTCTTGTTCTTGTTCTTGTTCTTGTTCTTGTTCTTGTTCTTGTTCTTGTTCTTGTTCTTGTTCTTGTTCTTGTTCTTGTTCTTGTTCTTGTTCTTGTTCTTGTTCTTGTTCTTGTTCTTGTTCTTGTTCTTGTTCTTGTTCTTGTTCTTGTTCTTGTTCTTGTTCTTGTTCTTGTTCTTGTTCTTGTTCTTGTTCTTGTTCTTGTTCTTGTTCTTGTTCTTGTTCTTGTTCTTGTTCTTGTTCTTGTTCTTGTTCTTGTTCTTGTTCTTGTTCTTGTTCTTGTTCTTGTTCTTGTTCTTGTTCTTGTTCTTGTTCTTGTTCTTGTTCTTGTTCTTGTTCTTGTTCTTGTTCTTGTTCTTGTTCTTGTTCTTGTTCTTGTTCTTGTTCTTGTTCTTGTTCTTGTTCTTGTTCTTGTTCTTGTTCTTGTTCTTGTTCTTGTTCTTGTTCTTGTTCTTGTTCTTGTTCTTGTTCTTGTTCTTGTTCTTGTTCTTGTTCTTGTTCTTGTTCTTGTTCTTGTTCTTGTTCTTGTTCTTGTTCTTGTTCTTGTTCTTGTTCTTGTTCTTGTTCTTGTTCTTGTTCTTGTTCTTGTTCTTGTTCTTGTTCTTGTTCTTGTTCTTGTTCTTGTTCTTGTTCTTGTTCTTGTTCTTGTTCTTGTTCTTGTTCTTGTTCTTGTTCTTGTTCTTGTTCTTGTTCTTGTTCTTGTTCTTGTTCTTGTTCTTGTTCTTGTTCTTGTTCTTGTTCTTGTTCTTGTTCTTGTTCTTGTTCTTGTTCTTGTTCTTGTTCTTGTTCTTGTTCTTGTTCTTGTTCTTGTTCTTGTTCTTGTTCTTGTTCTTGTTCTTGTTCTTGTTCTTGTTCTTGTTCTTGTTCTTGTTCTTGTTCTTGTTCTTGTTCTTGTTCTTGTTCTTGTTCTTGTTCTTGTTCTTGTTCTTGTTCTTGTTCTTGTTCTTGTTCTTGTTCTTGTTCTTGTTCTTGTTCTTGTTCTTGTTCTTGTTCTTGTTCTTGTTCTTGTTCTTGTTCTTGTTCTTGTTCTTGTTCTTGTTCTTGTTCTTGTTCTTGTTCTTGTTCTTGTTCTTGTTCTTGTTCTTGTTCTTGTTCTTGTTCTTGTTCTTGTTCTTGTTCTTGTTCTTGTTCTTGTTCTTGTTCTTGTTCTTGTTCTTGTTCTTGTTCTTGTTCTTGTTCTTGTTCTTGTTCTTGTTCTTGTTCTTGTTCTTGTTCTTGTTCTTGTTCTTGTTCTTGTTCTTGTTCTTGTTCTTGTTCTTGTTCTTGTTCTTGTTCTTGTTCTTGTTCTTGTTCTTGTTCTTGTTCTTGTTCTTGTTCTTGTTCTTGTTCTTGTTCTTGTTCTTGTTCTTGTTCTTGTTCTTGTTCTTGTTCTTGTTCTTGTTCTTGTTCTTGTTCTTGTTCTTGTTCTTGTTCTTGTTCTTGTTCTTGTTCTTGTTCTTGTTCTTGTTCTTGTTCTTGTTCTTGTTCTTGTTCTTGTTCTTGTTCTTGTTCTTGTTCTTGTTCTTGTTCTTGTTCTTGTTCTTGTTCTTGTTCTTGTTCTTGTTCTTGTTCTTGTTCTTGTTCTTGTTCTTGTTCTTGTTCTTGTTCTTGTTCTTGTTCTTGTTCTTGTTCTTGTTCTTGTTCTTGTTCTTGTTCTTGTTCTTGTTCTTGTTCTTGTTCTTGTTCTTGTTCTTGTTCTTGTTCTTGTTCTTGTTCTTGTTCTTGTTCTTGTTCTTGTTCTTGTTCTTGTTCTTGTTCTTGTTCTTGTTCTTGTTCTTGTTCTTGTTCTTGTTCTTGTTCTTGTTCTTGTTCTTGTTCTTGTTCTTGTTCTTGTTCTTGTTCTTGTTCTTGTTCTTGTTCTTGTTCTTGTTCTTGTTCTTGTTCTTGTTCTTGTTCTTGTTCTTGTTCTTGTTCTTGTTCTTGTTCTTGTTCTTGTTCTTGTTCTTGTTCTTGTTCTTGTTCTTGTTCTTGTTCTTGTTCTTGTTCTTGTTCTTGTTCTTGTTCTTGTTCTTGTTCTTGTTCTTGTTCTTGTTCTTGTTCTTGTTCTTGTTCTTGTTCTTGTTCTTGTTCTTGTTCTTGTTCTTGTTCTTGTTCTTGTTCTTGTTCTTGTTCTTGTTCTTGTTCTTGTTCTTGTTCTTGTTCTTGTTCTTGTTCTTGTTCTTGTTCTTGTTCTTGTTCTTGTTCTTGTTCTTGTTCTTGTTCTTGTTCTTGTTCTTGTTCTTGTTCTTGTTCTTGTTCTTGTTCTTGTTCTTGTTCTTGTTCTTGTTCTTGTTCTTGTTCTTGTTCTTGTTCTTGTTCTTGTTCTTGTTCTTGTTCTTGTTCTTGTTCTTGTTCTTGTTCTTGTTCTTGTTCTTGTTCTTGTTCTTGTTCTTGTTCTTGTTCTTGTTCTTGTTCTTGTTCTTGTTCTTGTTCTTGTTCTTGTTCTTGTTCTTGTTCTTGTTCTTGTTCTTGTTCTTGTTCTTGTTCTTGTTCTTGTTCTTGTTCTTGTTCTTGTTCTTGTTCTTGTTCTTGTTCTTGTTCTTGTTCTTGTTCTTGTTCTTGTTCTTGTTCTTGTTCTTGTTCTTGTTCTTGTTCTTGTTCTTGTTCTTGTTCTTGTTCTTGTTCTTGTTCTTGTTCTTGTTCTTGTTCTTGTTCTTGTTCTTGTTCTTGTTCTTGTTCTTGTTCTTGTTCTTGTTCTTGTTCTTGTTCTTGTTCTTGTTCTTGTTCTTGTTCTTGTTCTTGTTCTTGTTCTTGTTCTTGTTCTTGTTCTTGTTCTTGTTCTTGTTCTTGTTCTTGTTCTTGTTCTTGTTCTTGTTCTTGTTCTTGTTCTTGTTCTTGTTCTTGTTCTTGTTCTTGTTCTTGTTCTTGTTCTTGTTCTTGTTCTTGTTCTTGTTCTTGTTCTTGTTCTTGTTCTTGTTCTTGTTCTTGTTCTTGTTCTTGTTCTTGTTCTTGTTCTTGTTCTTGTTCTTGTTCTTGTTCTTGTTCTTGTTCTTGTTCTTGTTCTTGTTCTTGTTCTTGTTCTTGTTCTTGTTCTTGTTCTTGTTCTTGTTCTTGTTCTTGTTCTTGTTCTTGTTCTTGTTCTTGTTCTTGTTCTTGTTCTTGTTCTTGTTCTTGTTCTTGTTCTTGTTCTTGTTCTTGTTCTTGTTCTTGTTCTTGTTCTTGTTCTTGTTCTTGTTCTTGTTCTTGTTCTTGTTCTTGTTCTTGTTCTTGTTCTTGTTCTTGTTCTTGTTCTTGTTCTTGTTCTTGTTCTTGTTCTTGTTCTTGTTCTTGTTCTTGTTCTTGTTCTTGTTCTTGTTCTTGTTCTTGTTCTTGTTCTTGTTCTTGTTCTTGTTCTTGTTCTTGTTCTTGTTCTTGTTCTTGTTCTTGTTCTTGTTCTTGTTCTTGTTCTTGTTCTTGTTCTTGTTCTTGTTCTTGTTCTTGTTCTTGTTCTTGTTCTTGTTCTTGTTCTTGTTCTTGTTCTTGTTCTTGTTCTTGTTCTTGTTCTTGTTCTTGTTCTTGTTCTTGTTCTTGTTCTTGTTCTTGTTCTTGTTCTTGTTCTTGTTCTTGTTCTTGTTCTTGTTCTTGTTCTTGTTCTTGTTCTTGTTCTTGTTCTTGTTCTTGTTCTTGTTCTTGTTCTTGTTCTTGTTCTTGTTCTTGTTCTTGTTCTTGTTCTTGTTCTTGTTCTTGTTCTTGTTCTTGTTCTTGTTCTTGTTCTTGTTCTTGTTCTTGTTCTTGTTCTTGTTCTTGTTCTTGTTCTTGTTCTTGTTCTTGTTCTTGTTCTTGTTCTTGTTCTTGTTCTTGTTCTTGTTCTTGTTCTTGTTCTTGTTCTTGTTCTTGTTCTTGTTCTTGTTCTTGTTCTTGTTCTTGTTCTTGTTCTTGTTCTTGTTCTTGTTCTTGTTCTTGTTCTTGTTCTTGTTCTTGTTCTTGTTCTTGTTCTTGTTCTTGTTCTTGTTCTTGTTCTTGTTCTTGTTCTTGTTCTTGTTCTTGTTCTTGTTCTTGTTCTTGTTCTTGTTCTTGTTCTTGTTCTTGTTCTTGTTCTTGTTCTTGTTCTTGTTCTTGTTCTTGTTCTTGTTCTTGTTCTTGTTCTTGTTCTTGTTCTTGTTCTTGTTCTTGTTCTTGTTCTTGTTCTTGTTCTTGTTCTTGTTCTTGTTCTTGTTCTTGTTCTTGTTCTTGTTCTTGTTCTTGTTCTTGTTCTTGTTCTTGTTCTTGTTCTTGTTCTTGTTCTTGTTCTTGTTCTTGTTCTTGTTCTTGTTCTTGTTCTTGTTCTTGTTCTTGTTCTTGTTCTTGTTCTTGTTCTTGTTCTTGTTCTTGTTCTTGTTCTTGTTCTTGTTCTTGTTCTTGTTCTTGTTCTTGTTCTTGTTCTTGTTCTTGTTCTTGTTCTTGTTCTTGTTCTTGTTCTTGTTCTTGTTCTTGTTCTTGTTCTTGTTCTTGTTCTTGTTCTTGTTCTTGTTCTTGTTCTTGTTCTTGTTCTTGTTCTTGTTCTTGTTCTTGTTCTTGTTCTTGTTCTTGTTCTTGTTCTTGTTCTTGTTCTTGTTCTTGTTCTTGTTCTTGTTCTTGTTCTTGTTCTTGTTCTTGTTCTTGTTCTTGTTCTTGTTCTTGTTCTTGTTCTTGTTCTTGTTCTTGTTCTTGTTCTTGTTCTTGTTCTTGTTCTTGTTCTTGTTCTTGTTCTTGTTCTTGTTCTTGTTCTTGTTCTTGTTCTTGTTCTTGTTCTTGTTCTTGTTCTTGTTCTTGTTCTTGTTCTTGTTCTTGTTCTTGTTCTTGTTCTTGTTCTTGTTCTTGTTCTTGTTCTTGTTCTTGTTCTTGTTCTTGTTCTTGTTCTTGTTCTTGTTCTTGTTCTTGTTCTTGTTCTTGTTCTTGTTCTTGTTCTTGTTCTTGTTCTTGTTCTTGTTCTTGTTCTTGTTCTTGTTCTTGTTCTTGTTCTTGTTCTTGTTCTTGTTCTTGTTCTTGTTCTTGTTCTTGTTCTTGTTCTTGTTCTTGTTCTTGTTCTTGTTCTTGTTCTTGTTCTTGTTCTTGTTCTTGTTCTTGTTCTTGTTCTTGTTCTTGTTCTTGTTCTTGTTCTTGTTCTTGTTCTTGTTCTTGTTCTTGTTCTTGTTCTTGTTCTTGTTCTTGTTCTTGTTCTTGTTCTTGTTCTTGTTCTTGTTCTTGTTCTTGTTCTTGTTCTTGTTCTTGTTCTTGTTCTTGTTCTTGTTCTTGTTCTTGTTCTTGTTCTTGTTCTTGTTCTTGTTCTTGTTCTTGTTCTTGTTCTTGTTCTTGTTCTTGTTCTTGTTCTTGTTCTTGTTCTTGTTCTTGTTCTTGTTCTTGTTCTTGTTCTTGTTCTTGTTCTTGTTCTTGTTCTTGTTCTTGTTCTTGTTCTTGTTCTTGTTCTTGTTCTTGTTCTTGTTCTTGTTCTTGTTCTTGTTCTTGTTCTTGTTCTTGTTCTTGTTCTTGTTCTTGTTCTTGTTCTTGTTCTTGTTCTTGTTCTTGTTCTTGTTCTTGTTCTTGTTCTTGTTCTTGTTCTTGTTCTTGTTCTTGTTCTTGTTCTTGTTCTTGTTCTTGTTCTTGTTCTTGTTCTTGTTCTTGTTCTTGTTCTTGTTCTTGTTCTTGTTCTTGTTCTTGTTCTTGTTCTTGTTCTTGTTCTTGTTCTTGTTCTTGTTCTTGTTCTTGTTCTTGTTCTTGTTCTTGTTCTTGTTCTTGTTCTTGTTCTTGTTCTTGTTCTTGTTCTTGTTCTTGTTCTTGTTCTTGTTCTTGTTCTTGTTCTTGTTCTTGTTCTTGTTCTTGTTCTTGTTCTTGTTCTTGTTCTTGTTCTTGTTCTTGTTCTTGTTCTTGTTCTTGTTCTTGTTCTTGTTCTTGTTCTTGTTCTTGTTCTTGTTCTTGTTCTTGTTCTTGTTCTTGTTCTTGTTCTTGTTCTTGTTCTTGTTCTTGTTCTTGTTCTTGTTCTTGTTCTTGTTCTTGTTCTTGTTCTTGTTCTTGTTCTTGTTCTTGTTCTTGTTCTTGTTCTTGTTCTTGTTCTTGTTCTTGTTCTTGTTCTTGTTCTTGTTCTTGTTCTTGTTCTTGTTCTTGTTCTTGTTCTTGTTCTTGTTCTTGTTCTTGTTCTTGTTCTTGTTCTTGTTCTTGTTCTTGTTCTTGTTCTTGTTCTTGTTCTTGTTCTTGTTCTTGTTCTTGTTCTTGTTCTTGTTCTTGTTCTTGTTCTTGTTCTTGTTCTTGTTCTTGTTCTTGTTCTTGTTCTTGTTCTTGTTCTTGTTCTTGTTCTTGTTCTTGTTCTTGTTCTTGTTCTTGTTCTTGTTCTTGTTCTTGTTCTTGTTCTTGTTCTTGTTCTTGTTCTTGTTCTTGTTCTTGTTCTTGTTCTTGTTCTTGTTCTTGTTCTTGTTCTTGTTCTTGTTCTTGTTCTTGTTCTTGTTCTTGTTCTTGTTCTTGTTCTTGTTCTTGTTCTTGTTCTTGTTCTTGTTCTTGTTCTTGTTCTTGTTCTTGTTCTTGTTCTTGTTCTTGTTCTTGTTCTTGTTCTTGTTCTTGTTCTTGTTCTTGTTCTTGTTCTTGTTCTTGTTCTTGTTCTTGTTCTTGTTCTTGTTCTTGTTCTTGTTCTTGTTCTTGTTCTTGTTCTTGTTCTTGTTCTTGTTCTTGTTCTTGTTCTTGTTCTTGTTCTTGTTCTTGTTCTTGTTCTTGTTCTTGTTCTTGTTCTTGTTCTTGTTCTTGTTCTTGTTCTTGTTCTTGTTCTTGTTCTTGTTCTTGTTCTTGTTCTTGTTCTTGTTCTTGTTCTTGTTCTTGTTCTTGTTCTTGTTCTTGTTCTTGTTCTTGTTCTTGTTCTTGTTCTTGTTCTTGTTCTTGTTCTTGTTCTTGTTCTTGTTCTTGTTCTTGTTCTTGTTCTTGTTCTTGTTCTTGTTCTTGTTCTTGTTCTTGTTCTTGTTCTTGTTCTTGTTCTTGTTCTTGTTCTTGTTCTTGTTCTTGTTCTTGTTCTTGTTCTTGTTCTTGTTCTTGTTCTTGTTCTTGTTCTTGTTCTTGTTCTTGTTCTTGTTCTTGTTCTTGTTCTTGTTCTTGTTCTTGTTCTTGTTCTTGTTCTTGTTCTTGTTCTTGTTCTTGTTCTTGTTCTTGTTCTTGTTCTTGTTCTTGTTCTTGTTCTTGTTCTTGTTCTTGTTCTTGTTCTTGTTCTTGTTCTTGTTCTTGTTCTTGTTCTTGTTCTTGTTCTTGTTCTTGTTCTTGTTCTTGTTCTTGTTCTTGTTCTTGTTCTTGTTCTTGTTCTTGTTCTTGTTCTTGTTCTTGTTCTTGTTCTTGTTCTTGTTCTTGTTCTTGTTCTTGTTCTTGTTCTTGTTCTTGTTCTTGTTCTTGTTCTTGTTCTTGTTCTTGTTCTTGTTCTTGTTCTTGTTCTTGTTCTTGTTCTTGTTCTTGTTCTTGTTCTTGTTCTTGTTCTTGTTCTTGTTCTTGTTCTTGTTCTTGTTCTTGTTCTTGTTCTTGTTCTTGTTCTTGTTCTTGTTCTTGTTCTTGTTCTTGTTCTTGTTCTTGTTCTTGTTCTTGTTCTTGTTCTTGTTCTTGTTCTTGTTCTTGTTCTTGTTCTTGTTCTTGTTCTTGTTCTTGTTCTTGTTCTTGTTCTTGTTCTTGTTCTTGTTCTTGTTCTTGTTCTTGTTCTTGTTCTTGTTCTTGTTCTTGTTCTTGTTCTTGTTCTTGTTCTTGTTCTTGTTCTTGTTCTTGTTCTTGTTCTTGTTCTTGTTCTTGTTCTTGTTCTTGTTCTTGTTCTTGTTCTTGTTCTTGTTCTTGTTCTTGTTCTTGTTCTTGTTCTTGTTCTTGTTCTTGTTCTTGTTCTTGTTCTTGTTCTTGTTCTTGTTCTTGTTCTTGTTCTTGTTCTTGTTCTTGTTCTTGTTCTTGTTCTTGTTCTTGTTCTTGTTCTTGTTCTTGTTCTTGTTCTTGTTCTTGTTCTTGTTCTTGTTCTTGTTCTTGTTCTTGTTCTTGTTCTTGTTCTTGTTCTTGTTCTTGTTCTTGTTCTTGTTCTTGTTCTTGTTCTTGTTCTTGTTCTTGTTCTTGTTCTTGTTCTTGTTCTTGTTCTTGTTCTTGTTCTTGTTCTTGTTCTTGTTCTTGTTCTTGTTCTTGTTCTTGTTCTTGTTCTTGTTCTTGTTCTTGTTCTTGTTCTTGTTCTTGTTCTTGTTCTTGTTCTTGTTCTTGTTCTTGTTCTTGTTCTTGTTCTTGTTCTTGTTCTTGTTCTTGTTCTTGTTCTTGTTCTTGTTCTTGTTCTTGTTCTTGTTCTTGTTCTTGTTCTTGTTCTTGTTCTTGTTCTTGTTCTTGTTCTTGTTCTTGTTCTTGTTCTTGTTCTTGTTCTTGTTCTTGTTCTTGTTCTTGTTCTTGTTCTTGTTCTTGTTCTTGTTCTTGTTCTTGTTCTTGTTCTTGTTCTTGTTCTTGTTCTTGTTCTTGTTCTTGTTCTTGTTCTTGTTCTTGTTCTTGTTCTTGTTCTTGTTCTTGTTCTTGTTCTTGTTCTTGTTCTTGTTCTTGTTCTTGTTCTTGTTCTTGTTCTTGTTCTTGTTCTTGTTCTTGTTCTTGTTCTTGTTCTTGTTCTTGTTCTTGTTCTTGTTCTTGTTCTTGTTCTTGTTCTTGTTCTTGTTCTTGTTCTTGTTCTTGTTCTTGTTCTTGTTCTTGTTCTTGTTCTTGTTCTTGTTCTTGTTCTTGTTCTTGTTCTTGTTCTTGTTCTTGTTCTTGTTCTTGTTCTTGTTCTTGTTCTTGTTCTTGTTCTTGTTCTTGTTCTTGTTCTTGTTCTTGTTCTTGTTCTTGTTCTTGTTCTTGTTCTTGTTCTTGTTCTTGTTCTTGTTCTTGTTCTTGTTCTTGTTCTTGTTCTTGTTCTTGTTCTTGTTCTTGTTCTTGTTCTTGTTCTTGTTCTTGTTCTTGTTCTTGTTCTTGTTCTTGTTCTTGTTCTTGTTCTTGTTCTTGTTCTTGTTCTTGTTCTTGTTCTTGTTCTTGTTCTTGTTCTTGTTCTTGTTCTTGTTCTTGTTCTTGTTCTTGTTCTTGTTCTTGTTCTTGTTCTTGTTCTTGTTCTTGTTCTTGTTCTTGTTCTTGTTCTTGTTCTTGTTCTTGTTCTTGTTCTTGTTCTTGTTCTTGTTCTTGTTCTTGTTCTTGTTCTTGTTCTTGTTCTTGTTCTTGTTCTTGTTCTTGTTCTTGTTCTTGTTCTTGTTCTTGTTCTTGTTCTTGTTCTTGTTCTTGTTCTTGTTCTTGTTCTTGTTCTTGTTCTTGTTCTTGTTCTTGTTCTTGTTCTTGTTCTTGTTCTTGTTCTTGTTCTTGTTCTTGTTCTTGTTCTTGTTCTTGTTCTTGTTCTTGTTCTTGTTCTTGTTCTTGTTCTTGTTCTTGTTCTTGTTCTTGTTCTTGTTCTTGTTCTTGTTCTTGTTCTTGTTCTTGTTCTTGTTCTTGTTCTTGTTCTTGTTCTTGTTCTTGTTCTTGTTCTTGTTCTTGTTCTTGTTCTTGTTCTTGTTCTTGTTCTTGTTCTTGTTCTTGTTCTTGTTCTTGTTCTTGTTCTTGTTCTTGTTCTTGTTCTTGTTCTTGTTCTTGTTCTTGTTCTTGTTCTTGTTCTTGTTCTTGTTCTTGTTCTTGTTCTTGTTCTTGTTCTTGTTCTTGTTCTTGTTCTTGTTCTTGTTCTTGTTCTTGTTCTTGTTCTTGTTCTTGTTCTTGTTCTTGTTCTTGTTCTTGTTCTTGTTCTTGTTCTTGTTCTTGTTCTTGTTCTTGTTCTTGTTCTTGTTCTTGTTCTTGTTCTTGTTCTTGTTCTTGTTCTTGTTCTTGTTCTTGTTCTTGTTCTTGTTCTTGTTCTTGTTCTTGTTCTTGTTCTTGTTCTTGTTCTTGTTCTTGTTCTTGTTCTTGTTCTTGTTCTTGTTCTTGTTCTTGTTCTTGTTCTTGTTCTTGTTCTTGTTCTTGTTCTTGTTCTTGTTCTTGTTCTTGTTCTTGTTCTTGTTCTTGTTCTTGTTCTTGTTCTTGTTCTTGTTCTTGTTCTTGTTCTTGTTCTTGTTCTTGTTCTTGTTCTTGTTCTTGTTCTTGTTCTTGTTCTTGTTCTTGTTCTTGTTCTTGTTCTTGTTCTTGTTCTTGTTCTTGTTCTTGTTCTTGTTCTTGTTCTTGTTCTTGTTCTTGTTCTTGTTCTTGTTCTTGTTCTTGTTCTTGTTCTTGTTCTTGTTCTTGTTCTTGTTCTTGTTCTTGTTCTTGTTCTTGTTCTTGTTCTTGTTCTTGTTCTTGTTCTTGTTCTTGTTCTTGTTCTTGTTCTTGTTCTTGTTCTTGTTCTTGTTCTTGTTCTTGTTCTTGTTCTTGTTCTTGTTCTTGTTCTTGTTCTTGTTCTTGTTCTTGTTCTTGTTCTTGTTCTTGTTCTTGTTCTTGTTCTTGTTCTTGTTCTTGTTCTTGTTCTTGTTCTTGTTCTTGTTCTTGTTCTTGTTCTTGTTCTTGTTCTTGTTCTTGTTCTTGTTCTTGTTCTTGTTCTTGTTCTTGTTCTTGTTCTTGTTCTTGTTCTTGTTCTTGTTCTTGTTCTTGTTCTTGTTCTTGTTCTTGTTCTTGTTCTTGTTCTTGTTCTTGTTCTTGTTCTTGTTCTTGTTCTTGTTCTTGTTCTTGTTCTTGTTCTTGTTCTTGTTCTTGTTCTTGTTCTTGTTCTTGTTCTTGTTCTTGTTCTTGTTCTTGTTCTTGTTCTTGTTCTTGTTCTTGTTCTTGTTCTTGTTCTTGTTCTTGTTCTTGTTCTTGTTCTTGTTCTTGTTCTTGTTCTTGTTCTTGTTCTTGTTCTTGTTCTTGTTCTTGTTCTTGTTCTTGTTCTTGTTCTTGTTCTTGTTCTTGTTCTTGTTCTTGTTCTTGTTCTTGTTCTTGTTCTTGTTCTTGTTCTTGTTCTTGTTCTTGTTCTTGTTCTTGTTCTTGTTCTTGTTCTTGTTCTTGTTCTTGTTCTTGTTCTTGTTCTTGTTCTTGTTCTTGTTCTTGTTCTTGTTCTTGTTCTTGTTCTTGTTCTTGTTCTTGTTCTTGTTCTTGTTCTTGTTCTTGTTCTTGTTCTTGTTCTTGTTCTTGTTCTTGTTCTTGTTCTTGTTCTTGTTCTTGTTCTTGTTCTTGTTCTTGTTCTTGTTCTTGTTCTTGTTCTTGTTCTTGTTCTTGTTCTTGTTCTTGTTCTTGTTCTTGTTCTTGTTCTTGTTCTTGTTCTTGTTCTTGTTCTTGTTCTTGTTCTTGTTCTTGTTCTTGTTCTTGTTCTTGTTCTTGTTCTTGTTCTTGTTCTTGTTCTTGTTCTTGTTCTTGTTCTTGTTCTTGTTCTTGTTCTTGTTCTTGTTCTTGTTCTTGTTCTTGTTCTTGTTCTTGTTCTTGTTCTTGTTCTTGTTCTTGTTCTTGTTCTTGTTCTTGTTCTTGTTCTTGTTCTTGTTCTTGTTCTTGTTCTTGTTCTTGTTCTTGTTCTTGTTCTTGTTCTTGTTCTTGTTCTTGTTCTTGTTCTTGTTCTTGTTCTTGTTCTTGTTCTTGTTCTTGTTCTTGTTCTTGTTCTTGTTCTTGTTCTTGTTCTTGTTCTTGTTCTTGTTCTTGTTCTTGTTCTTGTTCTTGTTCTTGTTCTTGTTCTTGTTCTTGTTCTTGTTCTTGTTCTTGTTCTTGTTCTTGTTCTTGTTCTTGTTCTTGTTCTTGTTCTTGTTCTTGTTCTTGTTCTTGTTCTTGTTCTTGTTCTTGTTCTTGTTCTTGTTCTTGTTCTTGTTCTTGTTCTTGTTCTTGTTCTTGTTCTTGTTCTTGTTCTTGTTCTTGTTCTTGTTCTTGTTCTTGTTCTTGTTCTTGTTCTTGTTCTTGTTCTTGTTCTTGTTCTTGTTCTTGTTCTTGTTCTTGTTCTTGTTCTTGTTCTTGTTCTTGTTCTTGTTCTTGTTCTTGTTCTTGTTCTTGTTCTTGTTCTTGTTCTTGTTCTTGTTCTTGTTCTTGTTCTTGTTCTTGTTCTTGTTCTTGTTCTTGTTCTTGTTCTTGTTCTTGTTCTTGTTCTTGTTCTTGTTCTTGTTCTTGTTCTTGTTCTTGTTCTTGTTCTTGTTCTTGTTCTTGTTCTTGTTCTTGTTCTTGTTCTTGTTCTTGTTCTTGTTCTTGTTCTTGTTCTTGTTCTTGTTCTTGTTCTTGTTCTTGTTCTTGTTCTTGTTCTTGTTCTTGTTCTTGTTCTTGTTCTTGTTCTTGTTCTTGTTCTTGTTCTTGTTCTTGTTCTTGTTCTTGTTCTTGTTCTTGTTCTTGTTCTTGTTCTTGTTCTTGTTCTTGTTCTTGTTCTTGTTCTTGTTCTTGTTCTTGTTCTTGTTCTTGTTCTTGTTCTTGTTCTTGTTCTTGTTCTTGTTCTTGTTCTTGTTCTTGTTCTTGTTCTTGTTCTTGTTCTTGTTCTTGTTCTTGTTCTTGTTCTTGTTCTTGTTCTTGTTCTTGTTCTTGTTCTTGTTCTTGTTCTTGTTCTTGTTCTTGTTCTTGTTCTTGTTCTTGTTCTTGTTCTTGTTCTTGTTCTTGTTCTTGTTCTTGTTCTTGTTCTTGTTCTTGTTCTTGTTCTTGTTCTTGTTCTTGTTCTTGTTCTTGTTCTTGTTCTTGTTCTTGTTCTTGTTCTTGTTCTTGTTCTTGTTCTTGTTCTTGTTCTTGTTCTTGTTCTTGTTCTTGTTCTTGTTCTTGTTCTTGTTCTTGTTCTTGTTCTTGTTCTTGTTCTTGTTCTTGTTCTTGTTCTTGTTCTTGTTCTTGTTCTTGTTCTTGTTCTTGTTCTTGTTCTTGTTCTTGTTCTTGTTCTTGTTCTTGTTCTTGTTCTTGTTCTTGTTCTTGTTCTTGTTCTTGTTCTTGTTCTTGTTCTTGTTCTTGTTCTTGTTCTTGTTCTTGTTCTTGTTCTTGTTCTTGTTCTTGTTCTTGTTCTTGTTCTTGTTCTTGTTCTTGTTCTTGTTCTTGTTCTTGTTCTTGTTCTTGTTCTTGTTCTTGTTCTTGTTCTTGTTCTTGTTCTTGTTCTTGTTCTTGTTCTTGTTCTTGTTCTTGTTCTTGTTCTTGTTCTTGTTCTTGTTCTTGTTCTTGTTCTTGTTCTTGTTCTTGTTCTTGTTCTTGTTCTTGTTCTTGTTCTTGTTCTTGTTCTTGTTCTTGTTCTTGTTCTTGTTCTTGTTCTTGTTCTTGTTCTTGTTCTTGTTCTTGTTCTTGTTCTTGTTCTTGTTCTTGTTCTTGTTCTTGTTCTTGTTCTTGTTCTTGTTCTTGTTCTTGTTCTTGTTCTTGTTCTTGTTCTTGTTCTTGTTCTTGTTCTTGTTCTTGTTCTTGTTCTTGTTCTTGTTCTTGTTCTTGTTCTTGTTCTTGTTCTTGTTCTTGTTCTTGTTCTTGTTCTTGTTCTTGTTCTTGTTCTTGTTCTTGTTCTTGTTCTTGTTCTTGTTCTTGTTCTTGTTCTTGTTCTTGTTCTTGTTCTTGTTCTTGTTCTTGTTCTTGTTCTTGTTCTTGTTCTTGTTCTTGTTCTTGTTCTTGTTCTTGTTCTTGTTCTTGTTCTTGTTCTTGTTCTTGTTCTTGTTCTTGTTCTTGTTCTTGTTCTTGTTCTTGTTCTTGTTCTTGTTCTTGTTCTTGTTCTTGTTCTTGTTCTTGTTCTTGTTCTTGTTCTTGTTCTTGTTCTTGTTCTTGTTCTTGTTCTTGTTCTTGTTCTTGTTCTTGTTCTTGTTCTTGTTCTTGTTCTTGTTCTTGTTCTTGTTCTTGTTCTTGTTCTTGTTCTTGTTCTTGTTCTTGTTCTTGTTCTTGTTCTTGTTCTTGTTCTTGTTCTTGTTCTTGTTCTTGTTCTTGTTCTTGTTCTTGTTCTTGTTCTTGTTCTTGTTCTTGTTCTTGTTCTTGTTCTTGTTCTTGTTCTTGTTCTTGTTCTTGTTCTTGTTCTTGTTCTTGTTCTTGTTCTTGTTCTTGTTCTTGTTCTTGTTCTTGTTCTTGTTCTTGTTCTTGTTCTTGTTCTTGTTCTTGTTCTTGTTCTTGTTCTTGTTCTTGTTCTTGTTCTTGTTCTTGTTCTTGTTCTTGTTCTTGTTCTTGTTCTTGTTCTTGTTCTTGTTCTTGTTCTTGTTCTTGTTCTTGTTCTTGTTCTTGTTCTTGTTCTTGTTCTTGTTCTTGTTCTTGTTCTTGTTCTTGTTCTTGTTCTTGTTCTTGTTCTTGTTCTTGTTCTTGTTCTTGTTCTTGTTCTTGTTCTTGTTCTTGTTCTTGTTCTTGTTCTTGTTCTTGTTCTTGTTCTTGTTCTTGTTCTTGTTCTTGTTCTTGTTCTTGTTCTTGTTCTTGTTCTTGTTCTTGTTCTTGTTCTTGTTCTTGTTCTTGTTCTTGTTCTTGTTCTTGTTCTTGTTCTTGTTCTTGTTCTTGTTCTTGTTCTTGTTCTTGTTCTTGTTCTTGTTCTTGTTCTTGTTCTTGTTCTTGTTCTTGTTCTTGTTCTTGTTCTTGTTCTTGTTCTTGTTCTTGTTCTTGTTCTTGTTCTTGTTCTTGTTCTTGTTCTTGTTCTTGTTCTTGTTCTTGTTCTTGTTCTTGTTCTTGTTCTTGTTCTTGTTCTTGTTCTTGTTCTTGTTCTTGTTCTTGTTCTTGTTCTTGTTCTTGTTCTTGTTCTTGTTCTTGTTCTTGTTCTTGTTCTTGTTCTTGTTCTTGTTCTTGTTCTTGTTCTTGTTCTTGTTCTTGTTCTTGTTCTTGTTCTTGTTCTTGTTCTTGTTCTTGTTCTTGTTCTTGTTCTTGTTCTTGTTCTTGTTCTTGTTCTTGTTCTTGTTCTTGTTCTTGTTCTTGTTCTTGTTCTTGTTCTTGTTCTTGTTCTTGTTCTTGTTCTTGTTCTTGTTCTTGTTCTTGTTCTTGTTCTTGTTCTTGTTCTTGTTCTTGTTCTTGTTCTTGTTCTTGTTCTTGTTCTTGTTCTTGTTCTTGTTCTTGTTCTTGTTCTTGTTCTTGTTCTTGTTCTTGTTCTTGTTCTTGTTCTTGTTCTTGTTCTTGTTCTTGTTCTTGTTCTTGTTCTTGTTCTTGTTCTTGTTCTTGTTCTTGTTCTTTGTTCTTGTTCTTGTTCTTGTTCTTGTTCTTGTTCTTGTTCTTGTTCTTGTTCTTGTTCTTGTTCTTGTTCTTGTTCTTGTTCTTGTTCTTGTTCTTGTTCTTGTTCTTGTTCTTGTTCTTGTTCTTGTTCTTGTTCTTGTTCTTGTTCTTGTTCTTGTTCTTGTTCTTGTTCTTGTTCTTGTTCTTGTTCTTGTTCTTGTTCTTGTTCTTGTTCTTGTTCTTGTTCTTGTTCTTGTTCTTGTTCTTGTTCTTGTTCTTGTTCTTGTTCTTGTTCTTGTTCTTGTTCTTGTTCTTGTTCTTGTTCTTGTTCTTGTTCTTGTTCTTGTTCTTGTTCTTGTTCTTGTTCTTGTTCTTGTTCTTGTTCTTGTTCTTGTTCTTGTTCTTGTTCTTGTTCTTGTTCTTGTTCTTGTTCTTGTTCTTGTTCTTGTTCTTGTTCTTGTTCTTGTTCTTGTTCTTGTTCTTGTTCTTGTTCTTGTTCTTGTTCTTGTTCTTGTTCTTGTTCTTGTTTTTGTTCTTGTTCTTGTTCTTGTTCTTGTTCTTGTTCTTGTTCTTGTTCTTGTTCTTGTTCTTGTTCTTGTTCTTGTTCTTGTTCTTGTTCTTGTTCTTGTTCTTGTTCTTGTTCTTGTTCTTGTTCTTGTTCTTGTTCTTGTTCTTGTTCTTGTTCTTGTTCTTGTTCTTGTTCTTGTTCTTGTTCTTGTTCTTGTTCTTGTTCTTGTTCTTGTTCTTGTTCTTGTTCTTGTTCTTGTTCTTGTTCTTGTTCTTGTTCTTGTTCTTGTTCTTGTTCTTGTTCTTGTTCTTGTTCTTGTTCTTGTTCTTGTTCTTGTTCTTGTTCTTGTTCTTGTTCTTGTTCTTGTTCTTGTTCTTGTTCTTGTTCTTGTTCTTGTTCTTGTTCTTGTTCTTGTTCTTGTTCTTGTTCTTGTTCTTGTTCTTGTTCTTGTTCTTGTTCTTGTTCTTGTTCTTGTTCTTGTTCTTGTTCTTGTTCTTGTTCTTGTTCTTGTTCTTGTTCTTGTTCTTGTTCTTGTTCTTGTTCTTGTTCTTGTTCTTGTTCTTGTTCTTGTTCTTGTTCTTGTTCTTGTTCTTGTTCTTGTTCTTGTTCTTGTTCTTGTTCTTGTTCTTGTTCTTGTTCTTGTTCTTGTTCTTGTTCTTGTTCTTGTTCTTGTTCTTGTTCTTGTTCTTGTTCTTGTTCTTGTTCTTGTTCTTGTTCTTGTTCTTGTTCTTGTTCTTGTTCTTGTTCTTGTTCTTGTTCTTGTTCTTGTTCTTGTTCTTGTTCTTGTTCTTGTTCTTGTTCTTGTTCTTGTTCTTGTTCTTGTTCTTGTTCTTGTTCTTGTTCTTGTTCTTGTTCTTGTTCTTGTTCTTGTTCTTGTTCTTGTTCTTGTTCTTGTTCTTGTTCTTGTTCTTGTTCTTGTTCTTGTTCTTGTTCTTGTTCTTGTTCTTGTTCTTGTTCTTGTTCTTGTTCTTGTTCTTGTTCTTGTTCTTGTTCTTGTTCTTGTTCTTGTTCTTGTTCTTGTTCTTGTTCTTGTTCTTGTTCTTGTTCTTGTTCTTGTTCTTGTTCTTGTTCTTGTTCTTGTTCTTGTTCTTGTTCTTGTTCTTGTTCTTGTTCTTGTTCTTGTTCTTGTTCTTGTTCTTGTTCTTGTTCTTGTTCTTGTTCTTGTTCTTGTTCTTGTTCTTGTTCTTGTTCTTGTTCTTGTTCTTGTTCTTGTTCTTGTTCTTGTTCTTGTTCTTGTTCTTGTTCTTGTTCTTGTTCTTGTTCTTGTTCTTGTTCTTGTTCTTGTTCTTGTTCTTGTTCTTGTTCTTGTTCTTGTTCTTGTTCTTGTTCTTGTTCTTGTTCTTGTTCTTGTTCTTGTTCTTGTTCTTGTTCTTGTTCTTGTTCTTGTTCTTGTTCTTGTTCTTGTTCTTGTTCTTGTTCTTGTTCTTGTTCTTGTTCTTGTTCTTGTTCTTGTTCTTGTTCTTGTTCTTGTTCTTGTTCTTGTTCTTGTTCTTGTTCTTGTTCTTGTTCTTGTTCTTGTTCTTGTTCTTGTTCTTGTTCTTGTTCTTGTTCTTGTTCTTGTTCTTGTTCTTGTTCTTGTTCTTGTTCTTGTTCTTGTTCTTGTTCTTGTTCTTGTTCTTGTTCTTGTTCTTGTTCTTGTTCTTGTTCTTGTTCTTGTTCTTGTTCTTGTTCTTGTTCTTGTTCTTGTTCTTGTTCTTGTTCTTGTTCTTGTTCTTGTTCTTGTTCTTGTTCTTGTTCTTGTTCTTGTTCTTGTTCTTGTTCTTGTTCTTGTTCTTGTTCTTGTTCTTGTTCTTGTTCTTGTTCTTGTTCTTGTTCTTGTTCTTGTTCTTGTTCTTGTTCTTGTTCTTGTTCTTGTTCTTGTTCTTGTTCTTGTTCTTGTTCTTGTTCTTGTTCTTGTTCTTGTTCTTGTTCTTGTTCTTGTTCTTGTTCTTGTTCTTGTTCTTGTTCTTGTTCTTGTTCTTGTTCTTGTTCTTGTTCTTGTTCTTGTTCTTGTTCTTGTTCTTGTTCTTGTTCTTGTTCTTGTTCTTGTTCTTGTTCTTGTTCTTGTTCTTGTTCTTGTTCTTGTTCTTGTTCTTGTTCTTGTTCTTGTTCTTGTTCTTGTTCTTGTTCTTGTTCTTGTTCTTGTTCTTGTTCTTGTTCTTGTTCTTGTTCTTGTTCTTGTTCTTGTTCTTGTTCTTGTTCTTGTTCTTGTTCTTGTTCTTGTTCTTGTTCTTGTTCTTGTTCTTGTTCTTGTTCTTGTTCTTGTTCTTGTTCTTGTTCTTGTTCTTGTTCTTGTTCTTGTTCTTGTTCTTGTTCTTGTTCTTGTTCTTGTTCTTGTTCTTGTTCTTGTTCTTGTTCTTGTTCTTGTTCTTGTTCTTGTTCTTGTTCTTGTTCTTGTTCTTGTTCTTGTTCTTGTTCTTGTTCTTGTTCTTGTTCTTGTTCTTGTTCTTGTTCTTGTTCTTGTTCTTGTTCTTGTTCTTGTTCTTGTTCTTGTTCTTGTTCTTGTTCTTGTTCTTGTTCTTGTTCTTGTTCTTGTTCTTGTTCTTGTTCTTGTTCTTGTTCTTGTTCTTGTTCTTGTTCTTGTTCTTGTTCTTGTTCTTGTTCTTGTTCTTGTTCTTGTTCTTGTTCTTGTTCTTGTTCTTGTTCTTGTTCTTGTTCTTGTTCTTGTTCTTGTTCTTGTTCTTGTTCTTGTTCTTGTTCTTGTTCTTGTTCTTGTTCTTGTTCTTGTTCTTGTTCTTGTTCTTGTTCTTGTTCTTGTTCTTGTTCTTGTTCTTGTTCTTGTTCTTGTTCTTGTTCTTGTTCTTGTTCTTGTTCTTGTTCTTGTTCTTGTTCTTGTTCTTGTTCTTGTTCTTGTTCTTGTTCTTGTTCTTGTTCTTGTTCTTGTTCTTGTTCTTGTTCTTGTTCTTGTTCTTGTTCTTGTTCTTGTTCTTGTTCTTGTTCTTGTTCTTGTTCTTGTTCTTGTTCTTGTTCTTGTTCTTGTTCTTGTTCTTGTTCTTGTTCTTGTTCTTGTTCTTGTTCTTGTTCTTGTTCTTGTTCTTGTTCTTGTTCTTGTTCTTGTTCTTGTTCTTGTTCTTGTTCTTGTTCTTGTTCTTGTTCTTGTTCTTGTTCTTGTTCTTGTTCTTGTTCTTGTTCTTGTTCTTGTTCTTGTTCTTGTTCTTGTTCTTGTTCTTGTTCTTGTTCTTGTTCTTGTTCTTGTTCTTGTTCTTGTTCTTGTTCTTGTTCTTGTTCTTGTTCTTGTTCTTGTTCTTGTTCTTGTTCTTGTTCTTGTTCTTGTTCTTGTTCTTGTTCTTGTTCTTGTTCTTGTTCTTGTTCTTGTTCTTGTTCTTGTTCTTGTTCTTGTTCTTGTTCTTGTTCTTGTTCTTGTTCTTGTTCTTGTTCTTGTTCTTGTTCTTGTTCTTGTTCTTGTTCTTGTTCTTGTTCTTGTTCTTGTTCTTGTTCTTGTTCTTGTTCTTGTTCTTGTTCTTGTTCTTGTTCTTGTTCTTGTTCTTGTTCTTGTTCTTGTTCTTGTTCTTGTTCTTGTTCTTGTTCTTGTTCTTGTTCTTGTTCTTGTTCTTGTTCTTGTTCTTGTTCTTGTTCTTGTTCTTGTTCTTGTTCTTGTTCTTGTTCTTGTTCTTGTTCTTGTTCTTGTTCTTGTTCTTGTTCTTGTTCTTGTTCTTGTTCTTGTTCTTGTTCTTGTTCTTGTTCTTGTTCTTGTTCTTGTTCTTGTTCTTGTTCTTGTTCTTGTTCTTGTTCTTGTTCTTGTTCTTGTTCTTGTTCTTGTTCTTGTTCTTGTTCTTGTTCTTGTTCTTGTTCTTGTTCTTGTTCTTGTTCTTGTTCTTGTTCTTGTTCTTGTTCTTGTTCTTGTTCTTGTTCTTGTTCTTGTTCTTGTTCTTGTTCTTGTTCTTGTTCTTGTTCTTGTTCTTGTTCTTGTTCTTGTTCTTGTTCTTGTTCTTGTTCTTGTTCTTGTTCTTGTTCTTGTTCTTGTTCTTGTTCTTGTTCTTGTTCTTGTTCTTGTTCTTGTTCTTGTTCTTGTTCTTGTTCTTGTTCTTGTTCTTGTTCTTGTTCTTGTTCTTGTTCTTGTTCTTGTTCTTGTTCTTGTTCTTGTTCTTGTTCTTGTTCTTGTTCTTGTTCTTGTTCTTGTTCTTGTTCTTGTTCTTGTTCTTGTTCTTGTTCTTGTTCTTGTTCTTGTTCTTGTTCTTGTTCTTGTTCTTGTTCTTGTTCTTGTTCTTGTTCTTGTTCTTGTTCTTGTTCTTGTTCTTGTTCTTGTTCTTGTTCTTGTTCTTGTTCTTGTTCTTGTTCTTGTTCTTGTTCTTGTTCTTGTTCTTGTTCTTGTTCTTGTTCTTGTTCTTGTTCTTGTTCTTGTTCTTGTTCTTGTTCTTGTTCTTGTTCTTGTTCTTGTTCTTGTTCTTGTTCTTGTTCTTGTTCTTGTTCTTGTTCTTGTTCTTGTTCTTGTTCTTGTTCTTGTTCTTGTTCTTGTTCTTGTTCTTGTTCTTGTTCTTGTTCTTGTTCTTGTTCTTGTTCTTGTTCTTGTTCTTGTTCTTGTTCTTGTTCTTGTTCTTGTTCTTGTTCTTGTTCTTGTTCTTGTTCTTGTTCTTGTTCTTGTTCTTGTTCTTGTTCTTGTTCTTGTTCTTGTTCTTGTTCTTGTTCTTGTTCTTGTTCTTGTTCTTGTTCTTGTTCTTGTTCTTGTTCTTGTTCTTGTTCTTGTTCTTGTTCTTGTTCTTGTTCTTGTTCTTGTTCTTGTTCTTGTTCTTGTTCTTGTTCTTGTTCTTGTTCTTGTTCTTGTTCTTGTTCTTGTTCTTGTTCTTGTTCTTGTTCTTGTTCTTGTTCTTGTTCTTGTTCTTGTTCTTGTTCTTGTTCTTGTTCTTGTTCTTGTTCTTGTTCTTGTTCTTGTTCTTGTTCTTGTTCTTGTTCTTGTTCTTGTTCTTGTTCTTGTTCTTGTTCTTGTTCTTGTTCTTGTTCTTGTTCTTGTTCTTGTTCTTGTTCTTGTTCTTGTTCTTGTTCTTGTTCTTGTTCTTGTTCTTGTTCTTGTTCTTGTTCTTGTTCTTGTTCTTGTTCTTGTTCTTGTTCTTGTTCTTGTTCTTGTTCTTGTTCTTGTTCTTGTTCTTGTTCTTGTTCTTGTTCTTGTTCTTGTTCTTGTTCTTGTTCTTGTTCTTGTTCTTGTTCTTGTTCTTGTTCTTGTTCTTGTTCTTGTTCTTGTTCTTGTTCTTGTTCTTGTTCTTGTTCTTGTTCTTGTTCTTGTTCTTGTTCTTGTTCTTGTTCTTGTTCTTGTTCTTGTTCTTGTTCTTGTTCTTGTTCTTGTTCTTGTTCTTGTTCTTGTTCTTGTTCTTGTTCTTGTTCTTGTTCTTGTTCTTGTTCTTGTTCTTGTTCTTGTTCTTGTTCTTGTTCTTGTTCTTGTTCTTGTTCTTGTTCTTGTTCTTGTTCTTGTTCTTGTTCTTGTTCTTGTTCTTGTTCTTGTTCTTGTTCTTGTTCTTGTTCTTGTTCTTGTTCTTGTTCTTGTTCTTGTTCTTGTTCTTGTTCTTGTTCTTGTTCTTGTTCTTGTTCTTGTTCTTGTTCTTGTTCTTGTTCTTGTTCTTGTTCTTGTTCTTGTTCTTGTTCTTGTTCTTGTTCTTGTTCTTGTTCTTGTTCTTGTTCTTGTTCTTGTTCTTGTTCTTGTTCTTGTTCTTGTTCTTGTTCTTGTTCTTGTTCTTGTTCTTGTTCTTGTTCTTGTTCTTGTTCTTGTTCTTGTTCTTGTTCTTGTTCTTGTTCTTGTTCTTGTTCTTGTTCTTGTTCTTGTTCTTGTTCTTGTTCTTGTTCTTGTTCTTGTTCTTGTTCTTGTTCTTGTTCTTGTTCTTGTTCTTGTTCTTGTTCTTGTTCTTGTTCTTGTTCTTGTTCTTGTTCTTGTTCTTGTTCTTGTTCTTGTTCTTGTTCTTGTTCTTGTTCTTGTTCTTGTTCTTGTTCTTGTTCTTGTTCTTGTTCTTGTTCTTGTTCTTGTTCTTGTTCTTGTTCTTGTTCTTGTTCTTGTTCTTGTTCTTGTTCTTGTTCTTGTTCTTGTTCTTGTTCTTGTTCTTGTTCTTGTTCTTGTTCTTGTTCTTGTTCTTGTTCTTGTTCTTGTTCTTGTTCTTGTTCTTGTTCTTGTTCTTGTTCTTGTTCTTGTTCTTGTTCTTGTTCTTGTTCTTGTTCTTGTTCTTGTTCTTGTTCTTGTTCTTGTTCTTGTTCTTGTTCTTGTTCTTGTTCTTGTTCTTGTTCTTGTTCTTGTTCTTGTTCTTGTTCTTGTTCTTGTTCTTGTTCTTGTTCTTGTTCTTGTTCTTGTTCTTGTTCTTGTTCTTGTTCT
Source organism: Platycheirus albimanus (assembly GCA_916050605.2). NCBI lineage: Eukaryota > Metazoa > Arthropoda > Insecta > Diptera > Syrphidae > Platycheirus > Platycheirus albimanus. The sequence goes on along the minus strand of CAJZLR020000008.1, from coordinate 52,131 downwards.
TGTTCTTGTTCTTGTTCTTGTTCTTGTTCTTGTTCTTGTTCTTGTTCTTGTTCTTGTTCTTGTTCTTGTTCTTGTTCTTGTTCTTGTTCTTGTTCTTGTTCTTGTTCTTGTTCTTGTTCTTGTTCTTGTTCTTGTTCTTGTTCTTGTTCTTGTTCTTGTTCTTGTTCTTGTTCTTGTTCTTGTTCTTGTTCTTGTTCTTGTTCTTGTTCTTGTTCTTGTTCTTGTTCTTGTTCTTGTTCTTGTTCTTGTTCTTGTTCTTGTTCTTGTTCTTGTTCTTGTTCTTGTTCTTGTTCTTGTTCTTGTTCTTGTTCTTGTTCTTGTTCTTGTTCTTGTTCTTGTTCTTGTTCTTGTTCTTGTTCTTGTTCTTGTTCTTGTTCTTGTTCTTGTTCTTGTTCTTGTTCTTGTTCTTGTTCTTGTTCTTGTTCTTGTTCTTGTTCTTGTTCTTGTTCTTGTTCTTGTTCTTGTTCTTGTTCTTGTTCTTGTTCTTGTTCTTGTTCTTGTTCTTGTTCTTGTTCTTGTTCTTGTTCTTGTTCTTGTTCTTGTTCTTGTTCTTGTTCTTGTTCTTGTTCTTGTTCTTGTTCTTGTTCTTGTTCTTGTTCTTGTTCTTGTTCTTGTTCTTGTTCTTGTTCTTGTTCTTGTTCTTGTTCTTGTTCTTGTTCTTGTTCTTGTTCTTGTTCTTGTTCTTGTTCTTGTTCTTGTTCTTGTTCTTGTTCTTGTTCTTGTTCTTGTTCTTGTTCTTGTTCTTGTTCTTGTTCTTGTTCTTGTTCTTGTTCTTGTTCTTGTTCTTGTTCTTGTTCTTGTTCTTGTTCTTGTTCTTGTTCTTGTTCTTGTTCTTGTTCTTGTTCTTGTTCTTGTTCTTGTTCTTGTTCTTGTTCTTGTTCTTGTTCTTGTTCTTGTTCTTGTTCTTGTTCTTGTTCTTGTTCTTGTTCTTGTTCTTGTTCTTGTTCTTGTTCTTGTTCTTGTTCTTGTTCTTGTTCTTGTTCTTGTTCTTGTTCTTGTTCTTGTTCTTGTTCTTGTTCTTGTTCTTGTTCTTGTTCTTGTTCTTGTTCTTGTTCTTGTTCTTGTTCTTGTTCTTGTTCTTGTTCTTGTTCTTGTTCTTGTTCTTGTTCTTGTTCTTGTTCTTGTTCTTGTTCTTGTTCTTGTTCTTGTTCTTGTTCTTGTTCTTGTTCTTGTTCTTGTTCTTGTTCTTGTTCTTGTTCTTGTTCTTGTTCTTGTTCTTGTTCTTGTTCTTGTTCTTGTTCTTGTTCTTGTTCTTGTTCTTGTTCTTGTTCTTGTTCTTGTTCTTGTTCTTGTTCTTGTTCTTGTTCTTGTTCTTGTTCTTGTTCTTGTTCTTGTTCTTGTTCTTGTTCTTGTTCTTGTTCTTGTTCTTGTTCTTGTTCTTGTTCTTGTTCTTGTTCTTGTTCTTGTTCTTGTTCTTGTTCTTGTTCTTGTTCTTGTTCTTGTTCTTGTTCTTGTTCTTGTTCTTGTTCTTGTTCTTGTTCTTGTTCTTGTTCTTGTTCTTGTTCTTGTTCTTGTTCTTGTTCTTGTTCTTGTTCTTGTTCTTGTTCTTGTTCTTGTTCTTGTTCTTGTTCTTGTTCTTGTTCTTGTTCTTGTTCTTGTTCTTGTTCTTGTTCTTGTTCTTGTTCTTGTTCTTGTTCTTGTTCTTGTTCTTGTTCTTGTTCTTGTTCTTGTTCTTGTTCTTGTTCTTGTTCTTGTTCTTGTTCTTGTTCTTGTTCTTGTTCTTGTTCTTGTTCTTGTTCTTGTTCTTGTTCTTGTTCTTGTTCTTGTTCTTGTTCTTGTTCTTGTTCTTGTTCTTGTTCTTGTTCTTGTTCTTGTTCTTGTTCTTGTTCTTGTTCTTGTTCTTGTTCTTGTTCTTGTTCTTGTTCTTGTTCTTGTTCTTGTTCTTGTTCTTGTTCTTGTTCTTGTTCTTGTTCTTGTTCTTGTTCTTGTTCTTGTTCTTGTTCTTGTTCTTGTTCTTGTTCTTGTTCTTGTTCTTGTTCTTGTTCTTGTTCTTGTTCTTGTTCTTGTTCTTGTTCTTGTTCTTGTTCTTGTTCTTGTTCTTGTTCTTGTTCTTGTTCTTGTTCTTGTTCTTGTTCTTGTTCTTGTTCTTGTTCTTGTTCTTGTTCTTGTTCTTGTTCTTGTTCTTGTTCTTGTTCTTGTTCTTGTTCTTGTTCTTGTTCTTGTTCTTGTTCTTGTTCTTGTTCTTGTTCTTGTTCTTGTTCTTGTTCTTGTTCTTGTTCTTGTTCTTGTTCTTGTTCTTGTTCTTGTTCTTGTTCTTGTTCTTGTTCTTGTTCTTGTTCTTGTTCTTGTTCTTGTTCTTGTTCTTGTTCTTGTTCTTGTTCTTGTTCTTGTTCTTGTTCTTGTTCTTGTTCTTGTTCTTGTTCTTGTTCTTGTTCTTGTTCTTGTTCTTGTTCTTGTTCTTGTTCTTGTTCTTGTTCTTGTTCTTGTTCTTGTTCTTGTTCTTGTTCTTGTTCTTGTTCTTGTTCTTGTTCTTGTTCTTGTTCTTGTTCTTGTTCTTGTTCTTGTTCTTGTTCTTGTTCTTGTTCTTGTTCTTGTTCTTGTTCTTGTTCTTGTTCTTGTTCTTGTTCTTGTTCTTGTTCTTGTTCTTGTTCTTGTTCTTGTTCTTGTTCTTGTTCTTGTTCTTGTTCTTGTTCTTGTTCTTGTTCTTGTTCTTGTTCTTGTTCTTGTTCTTGTTCTTGTTCTTGTTCTTGTTCTTGTTCTTGTTCTTGTTCTTGTTCTTGTTCTTGTTCTTGTTCTTGTTCTTGTTCTTGTTCTTGTTCTTGTTCTTGTTCTTGTTCTTGTTCTTGTTCTTGTTCTTGTTCTTGTTCTTGTTCTTGTTCTTGTTCTTGTTCTTGTTCTTGTTCTTGTTCTTGTTCTTGTTCTTGTTCTTGTTCTTGTTCTTGTTCTTGTTCTTGTTCTTGTTCTTGTTCTTGTTCTTGTTCTTGTTCTTGTTCTTGTTCTTGTTCTTGTTCTTGTTCTTGTTCTTGTTCTTGTTCTTGTTCTTGTTCTTGTTCTTGTTCTTGTTCTTGTTCTTGTTCTTGTTCTTGTTCTTGTTCTTGTTCTTGTTCTTGTTCTTGTTCTTGTTCTTGTTCTTGTTCTTGTTCTTGTTCTTGTTCTTGTTCTTGTTCTTGTTCTTGTTCTTGTTCTTGTTCTTGTTCTTGTTCTTGTTCTTGTTCTTGTTCTTGTTCTTGTTCTTGTTCTTGTTCTTGTTCTTGTTCTTGTTCTTGTTCTTGTTCTTGTTCTTGTTCTTGTTCTTGTTCTTGTTCTTGTTCTTGTTCTTGTTCTTGTTCTTGTTCTTGTTCTTGTTCTTGTTCTTGTTCTTGTTCTTGTTCTTGTTCTTGTTCTTGTTCTTGTTCTTGTTCTTGTTCTTGTTCTTGTTCTTGTTCTTGTTCTTGTTCTTGTTCTTGTTCTTGTTCTTGTTCTTGTTCTTGTTCTTGTTCTTGTTCTTGTTCTTGTTCTTGTTCTTGTTCTTGTTCTTGTTCTTGTTCTTGTTCTTGTTCTTGTTCTTGTTCTTGTTCTTGTTCTTGTTCATGTTCTTGTTCTTGTTCTTGTTCTTGTTCTTGTTCTTGTTCTTGTTCTTGTTCTTGTTCTTGTTCTTGTTCTTGTTCTTGTTCTTGTTCTTGTTCTTGTTCTTGTTCTTGTTCTTGTTCTTGTTCTTGTTCTTGTTCTTGTTCTTGTTCTTGTTCTTGTTCTTGTTCTTGTTCTTGTTCTTGTTCTTGTTCTTGTTCTTGTTCTTGTTCTTGTTCTTGTTCTTGTTCTTGTTCTTGTTCTTGTTCTTGTTCTTGTTCTTGTTCTTGTTCTTGTTCTTGTTCTTGTTCTTGTTCTTGTTCTTGTTCTTGTTCTTGTTCTTGTTCTTGTTCTTGTTCTTGTTCTTGTTCTTGTTCTTGTTCTTGTTCTTGTTCTTGTTCTTGTTCTTGTTCTTGTTCTTGTTCTTGTTCTTGTTCTTGTTCTTGTTCTTGTTCTTGTTCTTGTTCTTGTTCTTGTTCTTGTTCTTGTTCTTGTTCTTGTTCTTGTTCTTGTTCTTGTTCTTGTTCTTGTTCTTGTTCTTGTTCTTGTTCTTGTTCTTGTTCTTGTTCTTGTTCTTGTTCTTGTTCTTGTTCTTGTTCTTGTTCTTGTTCTTGTTCTTGTTCTTGTTCTTGTTCTTGTTCTTGTTCTTGTTCTTGTTCTTGTTCTTGTTCTTGTTCTTGTTCTTGTTCTTGTTCTTGTTCTTGTTCTTGTTCTTGTTCTTGTTCTTGTTCTTGTTCTTGTTCTTGTTCTTGTTCTTGTTCTTGTTCTTGTTCTTGTTCTTGTTCTTGTTCTTGTTCTTGTTCTTGTTCTTGTTCTTGTTCTTGTTCTTGTTCTTGTTCTTGTTCTTGTTCTTGTTCTTGTTCTTGTTCTTGTTCTTGTTCTTGTTCTTGTTCTTGTTCTTGTTCTTGTTCTTGTTCTTGTTCTTGTTCTTGTTCTTGTTCTTGTTCTTGTTCTTGTTCTTGTTCTTGTTCTTGTTCTTGTTCTTGTTCTTGTTCTTGTTCTTGTTCTTGTTCTTGTTCTTGTTCTTGTTCTTGTTCTTGTTCTTGTTCTTGTTCTTGTTCTTGTTCTTGTTCTTGTTCTTGTTCTTGTTCTTGTTCTTGTTCTTGTTCTTGTTCTTGTTCTTGTTCTTGTTCTTGTTCTTGTTCTTGTTCTTGTTCTTGTTCTTGTTCTTGTTCTTGTTCTTGTTCTTGTTCTTGTTCTTGTTCTTGTTCTTGTTCTTGTTCTTGTTCTTGTTCTTGTTCTTGTTCTTGTTCTTGTTCTTGTTCTTGTTCTTGTTCTTGTTCTTGTTCTTGTTCTTGTTCTTGTTCTTGTTCTTGTTCTTGTTCTTGTTCTTGTTCTTGTTCTTGTTCTTGTTCTTGTTCTTGTTCTTGTTCTTGTTCTTGTTCTTGTTCTTGTTCTTGTTCTTGTTCTTGTTCTTGTTCTTGTTCTTGTTCTTGTTCTTGTTCTTGTTCTTGTTCTTGTTCTTGTTCTTGTTCTTGTTCTTGTTCTTGTTCTTGTTCTTGTTCTTGTTCTTGTTCTTGTTCTTGTTCTTGTTCTTGTTCTTGTTCTTGTTCTTGTTCTTGTTCTTGTTCTTGTTCTTGTTCTTGTTCTTGTTCTTGTTCTTGTTCTTGTTCTTGTTCTTGTTCTTGTTCTTGTTCTTGTTCTTGTTCTTGTTCTTGTTCTTGTTCTTGTTCTTGTTCTTGTTCTTGTTCTTGTTCTTGTTCTTGTTCTTGTTCTTGTTCTTGTTCTTGTTCTTGTTCTTGTTCTTGTTCTTGTTCTTGTTCTTGTTCTTGTTCTTGTTCTTGTTCTTGTTCTTGTTCTTGTTCTTGTTCTTGTTCTTGTTCTTGTTCTTGTTCTTGTTCTTGTTCTTGTTCTTGTTCTTGTTCTTGTTCTTGTTCTTGTTCTTGTTCTTGTTCTTGTTCTTGTTCTTGTTCTTGTTCTTGTTCTTGTTCTTGTTCTTGTTCTTGTTCTTGTTCTTGTTCTTGTTCTTGTTCTTGTTCTTGTTCTTGTTCTTGTTCTTGTTCTTGTTCTTGTTCTTGTTCTTGTTCTTGTTCTTGTTCTTGTTCTTGTTCTTGTTCTTGTTCTTGTTCTTGTTCTTGTTCTTGTTCTTGTTCTTGTTCTTGTTCTTGTTCTTGTTCTTGTTCTTGTTCTTGTTCTTGTTCTTGTTCTTGTTCTTGTTCTTGTTCTTGTTCTTGTTCTTGTTCTTGTTCTTGTTCTTGTTCTTGTTCTTGTTCTTGTTCTTGTTCTTGTTCTTGTTCTTGTTCTTGTTCTTGTTCTTGTTCTTGTTCTTGTTCTTGTTCTTGTTCTTGTTCTTGTTCTTGTTCTTGTTCTTGTTCTTGTTCTTGTTCTTGTTCTTGTTCTTGTTCTTGTTCTTGTTCTTGTTCTTGTTCTTGTTCTTGTTCTTGTTCTTGTTCTTGTTCTTGTTCTTGTTCTTGTTCTTGTTCTTGTTCTTGTTCTTGTTCTTGTTCTTGTTCTTGTTCTTGTTCTTGTTCTTGTTCTTGTTCTTGTTCTTGTTCTTGTTCTTGTTCTTGTTCTTGTTCTTGTTCTTGTTCTTGTTCTTGTTCTTGTTCTTGTTCTTGTTCTTGTTCTTGTTCTTGTTCTTGTTCTTGTTCTTGTTCTTGTTCTTGTTCTTGTTCTTGTTCTTGTTCTTGTTCTTGTTCTTGTTCTTGTTCTTGTTCTTGTTCTTGTTCTTGTTCTTGTTCTTGTTCTTGTTCTTGTTCTTGTTCTTGTTCTTGTTCTTGTTCTTGTTCTTGTTCTTGTTCTTGTTCTTGTTCTTGTTCTTGTTCTTGTTCTTGTTCTTGTTCTTGTTCTTGTTCTTGTTCTTGTTCTTGTTCTTGTTCTTGTTCTTGTTCTTGTTCTTGTTCTTGTTCTTGTTCTTGTTCTTGTTCTTGTTCTTGTTCTTGTTCTTGTTCTTGTTCTTGTTCTTGTTCTTGTTCTTGTTCTTGTTCTTGTTCTTGTTCTTGTTCTTGTTCTTGTTCTTGTTCTTGTTCTTGTTCTTGTTCTTGTTCTTGTTCTTGTTCTTGTTCTTGTTCTTGTTCTTGTTCTTGTTCTTGTTCTTGTTCTTGTTCTTGTTCTTGTTCTTGTTCTTGTTCTTGTTCTTGTTCTTGTTCTTGTTCTTGTTCTTGTTCTTGTTCTTGTTCTTGTTCTTGTTCTTGTTCTTGTTCTTGTTCTTGTTCTTGTTCTTGTTCTTGTTCTTGTTCTTGTTCTTGTTCTTGTTCTTGTTCTTGTTCTTGTTCTTGTTCTTGTTCTTGTTCTTGTTCTTGTTCTTGTTCTTGTTCTTGTTCTTGTTCTTGTTCTTGTTCTTGTTCTTGTTCTTGTTCTTGTTCTTGTTCTTGTTCTTGTTCTTGTTCTTGTTCTTGTTCTTGTTCTTGTTCTTGTTCTTGTTCTTGTTCTTGTTCTTGTTCTTGTTCTTGTTCTTGTTCTTGTTCTTGTTCTTGTTCTTGTTCTTGTTCTTGTTCTTGTTCTTGTTCTTGTTCTTGTTCTTGTTCTTGTTCTTGTTCTTGTTCTTGTTCTTGTTCTTGTTCTTGTTCTTGTTCTTGTTCTTGTTCTTGTTCTTGTTCTTGTTCTTGTTCTTGTTCTTGTTCTTGTTCTTGTTCTTGTTCTTGTTCTTGTTCTTGTTCTTGTTCTTGTTCTTGTTCTTGTTCTTGTTCTTGTTCTTGTTCTTGTTCTTGTTCTTGTTCTTGTTCTTGTTCTTGTTCTTGTTCTTGTTCTTGTTCTTGTTCTTGTTCTTGTTCTTGTTCTTGTTCTTGTTCTTGTTCTTGTTCTTGTTCTTGTTCTTGTTCTTGTTCTTGTTCTTGTTCTTGTTCTTGTTCTTGTTCTTGTTCTTGTTCTTGTTCTTGTTCTTGTTCTTGTTCTTGTTCTTGTTCTTGTTCTTGTTCTTGTTCTTGTTCTTGTTCTTGTTCTTGTTCTTGTTCTTGTTCTTGTTCTTGTTCTTGTTCTTGTTCTTGTTCTTGTTCTTGTTCTTGTTCTTGTTCTTGTTCTTGTTCTTGTTCTTGTTCTTGTTCTTGTTCTTGTTCTTGTTCTTGTTCTTGTTCTTGTTCTTGTTCTTGTTCTTGTTCTTGTTCTTGTTCTTGTTCTTGTTCTTGTTCTTGTTCTTGTTCTTGTTCTTGTTCTTGTTCTTGTTCTTGTTCTTGTTCTTGTTCTTGTTCTTGTTCTTGTTCTTGTTCTTGTTCTTGTTCTTGTTCTTGTTCTTGTTCTTGTTCTTGTTCTTGTTCTTGTTCTTGTTCTTGTTCTTGTTCTTGTTCTTGTTCTTGTTCTTGTTCTTGTTCTTGTTCTTGTTCTTGTTCTTGTTCTTGTTCTTGTTCTTGTTCTTGTTCTTGTTCTTGTTCTTGTTCTTGTTCTTGTTCTTGTTCTTGTTCTTGTTCTTGTTCTTGTTCTTGTTCTTGTTCTTGTTCTTGTTCTTGTTCTTGTTCTTGTTCTTGTTCTTGTTCTTGTTCTTGTTCTTGTTCTTGTTCTTGTTCTTGTTCTTGTTCTTGTTCTTGTTCTTGTTCTTGTTCTTGTTCTTGTTCTTGTTCTTGTTCTTGTTCTTGTTCTTGTTCTTGTTCTTGTTCTTGTTCTTGTTCTTGTTCTTGTTCTTGTTCTTGTTCTTGTTCTTGTTCTTGTTCTTGTTCTTGTTCTTGTTCTTGTTCTTGTTCTTGTTCTTGTTCTTGTTCTTGTTCTTGTTCTTGTTCTTGTTCTTGTTCTTGTTCTTGTTCTTGTTCTTGTTCTTGTTCTTGTTCTTGTTCTTGTTCTTGTTCTTGTTCTTGTTCTTGTTCTTGTTCTTGTTCTTGTTCTTGTTCTTGTTCTTGTTCTTGTTCTTGTTCTTGTTCTTGTTCTTGTTCTTGTTCTTGTTCTTGTTCTTGTTCTTGTTCTTGTTCTTGTTCTTGTTCTTGTTCTTGTTCTTGTTCTTGTTCTTGTTCTTGTTCTTGTTCTTGTTCTTGTTCTTGTTCTTGTTCTTGTTCTTGTTCTTGTTCTTGTTCTTGTTCTTGTTCTTGTTCTTGTTCTTGTTCTTGTTCTTGTTCTTGTTCTTGTTCTTGTTCTTGTTCTTGTTCTTGTTCTTGTTCTTGTTCTTGTTCTTGTTCTTGTTCTTGTTCTTGTTCTTGTTCTTGTTCTTGTTCTTGTTCTTGTTCTTGTTCTTGTTCTTGTTCTTGTTCTTGTTCTTGTTCTTGTTCTTGTTCTTGTTCTTGTTCTTGTTCTTGTTCTTGTTCTTGTTCTTGTTCTTGTTCTTGTTCTTGTTCTTGTTCTTGTTCTTGTTCTTGTTCTTGTTCTTGTTCTTGTTCTTGTTCTTGTTCTTGTTCTTGTTCTTGTTCTTGTTCTTGTTCTTGTTCTTGTTCTTGTTCTTGTTCTTGTTCTTGTTCTTGTTCTTGTTCTTGTTCTTGTTCTTGTTCTTGTTCTTGTTCTTGTTCTTGTTCTTGTTCTTGTTCTTGTTCTTGTTCTTGTTCTTGTTCTTGTTCTTGTTCTTGTTCTTGTTCTTGTTCTTGTTCTTGTTCTTGTTCTTGTTCTTGTTCTTGTTCTTGTTCTTGTTCTTGTTCTTGTTCTTGTTCTTGTTCTTGTTCTTGTTCTTGTTCTTGTTCTTGTTCTTGTTCTTGTTCTTGTTCTTGTTCTTGTTCTTGTTCTTGTTCTTGTTCTTGTTCTTGTTCTTGTTCTTGTTCTTGTTCTTGTTCTTGTTCTTGTTCTTGTTCTTGTTCTTGTTCTTGTTCTTGTTCTTGTTCTTGTTCTTGTTCTTGTTCTTGTTCTTGTTCTTGTTCTTGTTCTTGTTCTTGTTCTTGTTCTTGTTCTTGTTCTTGTTCTTGTTCTTGTTCTTGTTCTTGTTCTTGTTCTTGTTCTTGTTCTTGTTCTTGTTCTTGTTCTTGTTCTTGTTCTTGTTCTTGTTCTTGTTCTTGTTCTTGTTCTTGTTCTTGTTCTTGTTCTTGTTCTTGTTCTTGTTCTTGTTCTTGTTCTTGTTCTTGTTCTTGTTCTTGTTCTTGTTCTTGTTCTTGTTCTTGTTCTTGTTCTTGTTCTTGTTCTTGTTCTTGTTCTTGTTCTTGTTCTTGTTCTTGTTCTTGTTCTTGTTCTTGTTCTTGTTCTTGTTCTTGTTCTTGTTCTTGTTCTTGTTCTTGTTCTTGTTCTTGTTCTTGTTCTTGTTCTTGTTCTTGTTCTTGTTCTTGTTCTTGTTCTTGTTCTTGTTCTTGTTCTTGTTCTTGTTCTTGTTCTTGTTCTTGTTCTTGTTCTTGTTCTTGTTCTTGTTCTTGTTCTTGTTCTTGTTCTTGTTCTTGTTCTTGTTCTTGTTCTTGTTCTTGTTCTTGTTCTTGTTCTTGTTCTTGTTCTTGTTCTTGTTCTTGTTCTTGTTCTTGTTCTTGTTCTTGTTCTTGTTCTTGTTCTTGTTCTTGTTCTTGTTCTTGTTCTTGTTCTTGTTCTTGTTCTTGTTCTTGTTCTTGTTCTTGTTCTTGTTCTTGTTCTTGTTCTTGTTCTTGTTCTTGTTCTTGTTCTTGTTCTTGTTCTTGTTCTTGTTCTTGTTCTTGTTCTTGTTCTTGTTCTTGTTCTTGTTCTTGTTCTTGTTCTTGTTCTTGTTCTTGTTCTTGTTCTTGTTCTTGTTCTTGTTCTTGTTCTTGTTCTTGTTCTTGTTCTTGTTCTTGTTCTTGTTCTTGTTCTTGTTCTTGTTCTTGTTCTTGTTCTTGTTCTTGTTCTTGTTCTTGTTCTTGTTCTTGTTCTTGTTCTTGTTCTTGTTCTTGTTCTTGTTCTTGTTCTTGTTCTTGTTCTTGTTCTTGTTCTTGTTCTTGTTCTTGTTCTTGTTCTTGTTCTTGTTCTTGTTCTTGTTCTTGTTCTTGTTCTTGTTCTTGTTCTTGTTCTTGTTCTTGTTCTTGTTCTTGTTCTTGTTCTTGTTCTTGTTCTTGTTCTTGTTCTTGTTCTTGTTCTTGTTCTTGTTCTTGTTCTTGTTCTTGTTCTTGTTCTTGTTCTTGTTCTTGTTCTTGTTCTTGTTCTTGTTCTTGTTCTTGTTCTTGTTCTTGTTCTTGTTCTTGTTCTTGTTCTTGTTCTTGTTCTTGTTCTTGTTCTTGTTCTTGTTCTTGTTCTTGTTCTTGTTCTTGTTCTTGTTCTTGTTCTTGTTCTTGTTCTTGTTCTTGTTCTTGTTCTTGTTCTTGTTCTTGTTCTTGTTCTTGTTCTTGTTCTTGTTCTTGTTCTTGTTCTTGTTCTTGTTCTTGTTCTTGTTCTTGTTCTTGTTCTTGTTCTTGTTCTTGTTCTTGTTCTTGTTCTTGTTCTTGTTCTTGTTCTTGTTCTTGTTCTTGTTCTTGTTCTTGTTCTTGTTCTTGTTCTTGTTCTTGTTCTTGTTCTTGTTCTTGTTCTTGTTCTTGTTCTTGTTCTTGTTCTTGTTCTTGTTCTTGTTCTTGTTCTTGTTCTTGTTCTTGTTCTTGTTCTTGTTCTTGTTCTTGTTCTTGTTCTTGTTCTTGTTCTTGTTCTTGTTCTTGTTCTTGTTCTTGTTCTTGTTCTTGTTCTTGTTCTTGTTCTTGTTCTTGTTCTTGTTCTTGTTCTTGTTCTTGTTCTTGTTCTTGTTCTTGTTCTTGTTCTTGTTCTTGTTCTTGTTCTTGTTCTTGTTCTTGTTCTTGTTCTTGTTCTTGTTCTTGTTCTTGTTCTTGTTCTTGTTCTTGTTCTTGTTCTTGTTCTTGTTCTTGTTCTTGTTCTTGTTCTTGTTCTTGTTCTTGTTCTTGTTCTTGTTCTTGTTCTTGTTCTTGTTCTTGTTCTTGTTCTTGTTCTTGTTCTTGTTCTTGTTCTTGTTCTTGTTCTTGTTCTTGTTCTTGTTCTTGTTCTTGTTCTTGTTCTTGTTCTTGTTCTTGTTCTTGTTCTTGTTCTTGTTCTTGTTCTTGTTCTTGTTCTTGTTCTTGTTCTTGTTCTTGTTCTTGTTCTTGTTCTTGTTCTTGTTCTTGTTCTTGTTCTTGTTCTTGTTCTTGTTCTTGTTCTTGTTCTTGTTCTTGTTCTTGTTCTTGTTCTTGTTCTTGTTCTTGTTCTTGTTCTTGTTCTTGTTCTTGTTCTTGTTCTTGTTCTTGTTCTTGTTCTTGTTCTTGTTCTTGTTCTTGTTCTTGTTCTTGTTCTTGTTCTTGTTCTTGTTCTTGTTCTTGTTCTTGTTCTTGTTCTTGTTCTTGTTCTTGTTCTTGTTCTTGTTCTTGTTCTTGTTCTTGTTCTTGTTCTTGTTCTTGTTCTTGTTCTTGTTCTTGTTCTTGTTCTTGTTCTTGTTCTTGTTCTTGTTCTTGTTCTTGTTCTTGTTCTTGTTCTTGTTCTTGTTCTTGTTCTTGTTCTTGTTCTTGTTCTTGTTCTTGTTCTTGTTCTTGTTCTTGTTCTTGTTCTTGTTCTTGTTCTTGTTCTTGTTCTTGTTCTTGTTCTTGTTCTTGTTCTTGTTCTTGTTCTTGTTCTTGTTCTTGTTCTTGTTCTTGTTCTTGTTCTTGTTCTTGTTCTTGTTCTTGTTCTTGTTCTTGTTCTTGTTCTTGTTCTTGTTCTTGTTCTTGTTCTTGTTCTTGTTCTTGTTCTTGTTCTTGTTCTTGTTCTTGTTCTTGTTCTTGTTCTTGTTCTTGTTCTTGTTCTTGTTCTTGTTCTTGTTCTTGTTCTTGTTCTTGTTCTTGTTCTTGTTCTTGTTCTTGTTCTTGTTCTTGTTCTTGTTCTTGTTCTTGTTCTTGTTCTTGTTCTTGTTCTTGTTCTTGTTCTTGTTCTTGTTCTTGTTCTTGTTCTTGTTCTTGTTCTTGTTCTTGTTCTTGTTCTTGTTCTTGTTCTTGTTCTTGTTCTTGTTCTTGTTCTTGTTCTTGTTCTTGTTCTTGTTCTTGTTCTTGTTCTTGTTCTTGTTCTTGTTCTTGTTCTTGTTCTTGTTCTTGTTCTTGTTCTTGTTCTTGTTCTTGTTCTTGTTCTTGTTCTTGTTCTTGTTCTTGTTCTTGTTCTTGTTCTTGTTCTTGTTCTTGTTCTTGTTCTTGTTCTTGTTCTTGTTCTTGTTCTTGTTCTTGTTCTTGTTCTTGTTCTTGTTCTTGTTCTTGTTCTTGTTCTTGTTCTTGTTCTTGTTCTTGTTCTTGTTCTTGTTCTTGTTCTTGTTCTTGTTCTTGTTCTTGTTCTTGTTCTTGTTCTTGTTCTTGTTCTTGTTCTTGTTCTTGTTCTTGTTCTTGTTCTTGTTCTTGTTCTTGTTCTTGTTCTTGTTCTTGTTCTTGTTCTTGTTCTTGTTCTTGTTCTTGTTCTTGTTCTTGTTCTTGTTCTTGTTCTTGTTCTTGTTCTTGTTCTTGTTCTTGTTCTTGTTCTTGTTCTTGTTCTTGTTCTTGTTCTTGTTCTTGTTCTTGTTCTTGTTCTTGTTCTTGTTCTTGTTCTTGTTCTTGTTCTTGTTCTTGTTCTTGTTCTTGTTCTTGTTCTTGTTCTTGTTCTTGTTCTTGTTCTTGTTCTTGTTCTTGTTCTTGTTCTTGTTCTTGTTCTTGTTCTTGTTCTTGTTCTTGTTCTTGTTCTTGTTCTTGTTCTTGTTCTTGTTCTTGTTCTTGTTCTTGTTCTTGTTCTTGTTCTTGTTCTTGTTCTTGTTCTTGTTCTTGTTCTTGTTCTTGTTCTTGTTCTTGTTCTTGTTCTTGTTCTTGTTCTTGTTCTTGTTCTTGTTCTTGTTCTTGTTCTTGTTCTTGTTCTTGTTCTTGTTCTTGTTCTTGTTCTTGTTCTTGTTCTTGTTCTTGTTCTTGTTCTTGTTCTTGTTCTTGTTCTTGTTCTTGTTCTTGTTCTTGTTCTTGTTCTTGTTCTTGTTCTTGTTCTTGTTCTTGTTCTTGTTCTTGTTCTTGTTCTTGTTCTTGTTCTTGTTCTTGTTCTTGTTCTTGTTCTTGTTCTTGTTCTTGTTCTTGTTCTTGTTCTTGTTCTTGTTCTTGTTCTTGTTCTTGTTCTTGTTCTTGTTCTTGTTCTTGTTCTTGTTCTTGTTCTTGTTCTTGTTCTTGTTCTTGTTCTTGTTCTTGTTCTTGTTCTTGTTCTTGTTCTTGTTCTTGTTCTTGTTCTTGTTCTTGTTCTTGTTCTTGTTCTTGTTCTTGTTCTTGTTCTTGTTCTTGTTCTTGTTCTTGTTCTTGTTCTTGTTCTTGTTCTTGTTCTTGTTCTTGTTCTTGTTCTTGTTCTTGTTCTTGTTCTTGTTCTTGTTCTTGTTCTTGTTCTTGTTCTTGTTCTTGTTCTTGTTCTTGTTCTTGTTCTTGTTCTTGTTCTTGTTCTTGTTCTTGTTCTTGTTCTTGTTCTTGTTCTTGTTCTTGTTCTTGTTCTTGTTCTTGTTCTTGTTCTTGTTCTTGTTCTTGTTCTTGTTCTTGTTCTTGTTCTTGTTCTTGTTCTTGTTCTTGTTCTTGTTCTTGTTCTTGTTCTTGTTCTTGTTCTTGTTCTTGTTCTTGTTCTTGTTCTTGTTCTTGTTCTTGTTCTTGTTCTTGTTCTTGTTCTTGTTCTTGTTCTTGTTCTTGTTCTTGTTCTTGTTCTTGTTCTTGTTCTTGTTCTTGTTCTTGTTCTTGTTCTTGTTCTTGTTCTTGTTCTTGTTCTTGTTCTTGTTCTTGTTCTTGTTCTTGTTCTTGTTCTTGTTCTTGTTCTTGTTCTTGTTCTTGTTCTTGTTCTTGTTCTTGTTCTTGTTCTTGTTCTTGTTCTTGTTCTTGTTCTTGTTCTTGTTCTTGTTCTTGTTCTTGTTCTTGTTCTTGTTCTTGTTCTTGTTCTTGTTCTTGTTCTTGTTCTTGTTCTTGTTCTTGTTCTTGTTCTTGTTCTTGTTCTTGTTCTTGTTCTTGTTCTTGTTCTTGTTCTTGTTCTTGTTCTTGTTCTTGTTCTTGTTCTTGTTCTTGTTCTTGTTCTTGTTCTTGTTCTTGTTCTTGTTCTTGTTCTTGTTCTTGTTCTTGTTCTTGTTCTTGTTCTTGTTCTTGTTCTTGTTCTTGTTCTTGTTCTTGTTCTTGTTCTTGTTCTTGTTCTTGTTCTTGTTCTTGTTCTTGTTCTTGTTCTTGTTCTTGTTCTTGTTCTTGTTCTTGTTCTTGTTCTTGTTCTTGTTCTTGTTCTTGTTCTTGTTCTTGTTCTTGTTCTTGTTCTTGTTCTTGTTCTTGTTCTTGTTCTTGTTCTTGTTCTTGTTCTTGTTCTTGTTCTTGTTCTTGTTCTTGTTCTTGTTCTTGTTCTTGTTCTTGTTCTTGTTCTTGTTCTTGTTCTTGTTCTTGTTCTTGTTCTTGTTCTTGTTCTTGTTCTTGTTCTTGTTCTTGTTCTTGTTCTTGTTCTTGTTCTTGTTCTTGTTCTTGTTCTTGTTCTTGTTCTTGTTCTTGTTCTTGTTCTTGTTCTTGTTCTTGTTCTTGTTCTTGTTCTTGTTCTTGTTCTTGTTCTTGTTCTTGTTCTTGTTCTTGTTCTTGTTCTTGTTCTTGTTCTTGTTCTTGTTCTTGTTCTTGTTCTTGTTCTTGTTCTTGTTCTTGTTCTTGTTCTTGTTCTTGTTCTTGTTCTTGTTCTTGTTCTTGTTCTTGTTCTTGTTCTTGTTCTTGTTCTTGTTCTTGTTCTTGTTCTTGTTCTTGTTCTTGTTCTTGTTCTTGTTCTTGTTCTTGTTCTTGTTCTTGTTCTTGTTCTTGTTCTTGTTCTTGTTCTTGTTCTTGTTCTTGTTCTTGTTCTTGTTCTTGTTCTTGTTCTTGTTCTTGTTCTTGTTCTTGTTCTTGTTCTTGTTCTTGTTCTTGTTCTTGTTCTTGTTCTTGTTCTTGTTCTTGTTCTTGTTCTTGTTCTTGTTCTTGTTCTTGTTCTTGTTCTTGTTCTTGTTCTTGTTCTTGTTCTTGTTCTTGTTCTTGTTCTTGTTCTTGTTCTTGTTCTTGTTCTTGTTCTTGTTCTTGTTCTTGTTCTTGTTCTTGTTCTTGTTCTTGTTCTTGTTCTTGTTCTTGTTCTTGTTCTTGTTCTTGTTCTTGTTCTTGTTCTTGTTCTTGTTCTTGTTCTTGTTCTTGTTCTTGTTCTTGTTCTTGTTCTTGTTCTTGTTCTTGTTCTTGTTCTTGTTCTTGTTCTTGTTCTTGTTCTTGTTCTTGTTCTTGTTCTTGTTCTTGTTCTTGTTCTTGTTCTTGTTCTTGTTCTTGTTCTTGTTCTTGTTCTTGTTCTTGTTCTTGTTCTTGTTCTTGTTCTTGTTCTTGTTCTTGTTCTTGTTCTTGTTCTTGTTCTTGTTCTTGTTCTTGTTCTTGTTCTTGTTCTTGTTCTTGTTCTTGTTCTTGTTCTTGTTCTTGTTCTTGTTCTTGTTCTTGTTCTTGTTCTTGTTCTTGTTCTTGTTCTTGTTCTTGTTCTTGTTCTTGTTCTTGTTCTTGTTCTTGTTCTTGTTCTTGTTCTTGTTCTTGTTCTTGTTCTTGTTCTTGTTCTTGTTCTTGTTCTTGTTCTTGTTCTTGTTCTTGTTCTTGTTCTTGTTCTTGTTCTTGTTCTTGTTCTTGTTCTTGTTCTTGTTCTTGTTCTTGTTCTTGTTCTTGTTCTTGTTCTTGTTCTTGTTCTTGTTCTTGTTCTTGTTCTTGTTCTTGTTCTTGTTCTTGTTCTTGTTCTTGTTCTTGTTCTTGTTCTTGTTCTTGTTCTTGTTCTTGTTCTTGTTCTTGTTCTTGTTCTTGTTCTTGTTCTTGTTCTTGTTCTTGTTCTTGTTCTTGTTCTTGTTCTTGTTCTTGTTCTTGTTCTTGTTCTTGTTCTTGTTCTTGTTCTTGTTCTTGTTCTTGTTCTTGTTCTTGTTCTTGTTCTTGTTCTTGTTCTTGTTCTTGTTCTTGTTCTTGTTCTTGTTCTTGTTCTTGTTCTTGTTCTTGTTCTTGTTCTTGTTCTTGTTCTTGTTCTTGTTCTTGTTCTTGTTCTTGTTCTTGTTCTTGTTCTTGTTCTTGTTCTTGTTCTTGTTCTTGTTCTTGTTCTTGTTCTTGTTCTTGTTCTTGTTCTTGTTCTTGTTCTTGTTCTTGTTCTTGTTCTTGTTCTTGTTCTTGTTCTTGTTCTTGTTCTTGTTCTTGTTCTTGTTCTTGTTCTTGTTCTTGTTCTTGTTCTTGTTCTTGTTCTTGTTCTTGTTCTTGTTCTTGTTCTTGTTCTTGTTCTTGTTCTTGTTCTTGTTCTTGTTCTTGTTCTTGTTCTTGTTCTTGTTCTTGTTCTTGTTCTTGTTCTTGTTCTTGTTCTTGTTCTTGTTCTTGTTCTTGTTCTTGTTCTTGTTCTTGTTCTTGTTCTTGTTCTTGTTCTTGTTCTTGTTCTTGTTCTTGTTCTTGTTCTTGTTCTTGTTCTTGTTCTTGTTCTTGTTCTTGTTCTTGTTCTTGTTCTTGTTCTTGTTCTTGTTCTTGTTCTTGTTCTTGTTCTTGTTCTTGTTCTTGTTCTTGTTCTTGTTCTTGTTCTTGTTCTTGTTCTTGTTCTTGTTCTTGTTCTTGTTCTTGTTCTTGTTCTTGTTCTTGTTCTTGTTCTTGTTCTTGTTCTTGTTCTTGTTCTTGTTCTTGTTCTTGTTCTTGTTCTTGTTCTTGTTCTTGTTCTTGTTCTTGTTCTTGTTCTTGTTCTTGTTCTTGTTCTTGTTCTTGTTCTTGTTCTTGTTCTTGTTCTTGTTCTTGTTCTTGTTCTTGTTCTTGTTCTTGTTCTTGTTCTTGTTCTTGTTCTTGTTCTTGTTCTTGTTCTTGTTCTTGTTCTTGTTCTTGTTCTTGTTCTTGTTCTTGTTCTTGTTCTTGTTCTTGTTCTTGTTCTTGTTCTTGTTCTTGTTCTTGTTCTTGTTCTTGTTCTTGTTCTTGTTCTTGTTCTTGTTCTTGTTCTTGTTCTTGTTCTTGTTCTTGTTCTTGTTCTTGTTCTTGTTCTTGTTCTTGTTCTTGTTCTTGTTCTTGTTCTTGTTCTTGTTCTTGTTCTTGTTCTTGTTCTTGTTCTTGTTCTTGTTCTTGTTCTTGTTCTTGTT
This sequence comes from Platycheirus albimanus, assembly GCA_916050605.2. Classification (NCBI taxonomy): domain Eukaryota; kingdom Metazoa; phylum Arthropoda; class Insecta; order Diptera; family Syrphidae; genus Platycheirus; species Platycheirus albimanus. The sequence goes on along the minus strand of CAJZLR020000008.1, from coordinate 34,877 downwards.
CTTGTTCTTGTTCTTGTTCTTGTTCTTGTTCTTGTTCTTGTTCTTGTTCTTGTTCTTGTTCTTGTTCTTGTTCTTGTTCTTGTTCTTGTTCTTGTTCTTGTTCTTGTTCTTGTTCTTGTTCTTGTTCTTGTTCTTGTTCTTGTTCTTGTTCTTGTTCTTGTTCTTGTTCTTGTTCTTGTTCTTGTTCTTGTTCTTGTTCTTGTTCTTGTTCTTGTTCTTGTTCTTGTTCTTGTTCTTGTTCTTGTTCTTGTTCTTGTTCTTGTTCTTGTTCTTGTTCTTGTTCTTGTTCTTGTTCTTGTTCTTGTTCTTGTTCTTGTTCTTGTTCTTGTTCTTGTTCTTGTTCTTGTTCTTGTTCTTGTTCTTGTTCTTGTTCTTGTTCTTGTTCTTGTTCTTGTTCTTGTTCTTGTTCTTGTTCTTGTTCTTGTTCTTGTTCTTGTTCTTGTTCTTGTTCTTGTTCTTGTTCTTGTTCTTGTTCTTGTTCTTGTTCTTGTTCTTGTTCTTGTTCTTGTTCTTGTTCTTGTTCTTGTTCTTGTTCTTGTTCTTGTTCTTGTTCTTGTTCTTGTTCTTGTTCTTGTTCTTGTTCTTGTTCTTGTTCTTGTTCTTGTTCTTGTTCTTGTTCTTGTTCTTGTTCTTGTTCTTGTTCTTGTTCTTGCCCAAGTAACATTTTAAGTTCGTTGAGAATTCCTACAGCGCTTCCAGAGCTGCCTTTATTAGCTAAAAGCTACAAAATCAACTCTAGATGCGCTCTTAGAGCTTATATCAAGCACATTGCGAGCTAATTTTGTGAGTTTGAGAGCACTAATTTGCTCCTTATCATAGCTTGGAAAGCAGATATGGTAGCTACTGGCTTTAATATTCGTTTCTTTGGTGACTTTCGAGCTAATTTGGAACAAATTTTTCACGCTTCTGCGCTTTGAATCAGTGTTGATAGTAACTCAAAGTTCTATTAGAATGTAAAGTCCCTAGCTGAATTTATTTTAAAGAGCACTATATTACTTATTCAACTCTATTAAACATTGCTTCTAGTTTGATATAGAGCTTCGTGTTTGAAAATAGGTTTTAAGTGTTTCAATTGTATTAGTATTTGTAAAAAAAAAGTCTGTCAATATTGTATTTGAACGAGATTTTATTTGTGTTTGTAATTTTATGTTCGCATACCATCAATAATTATTATTGGCAAGGACAAAAAAAAAAGATGCCTGCAGTAATATCTAAGAGAATATGATAACAATTTTGATATTAATAAAAATAAATAACCACGATCAACTTCTAGTGGATTCTTAGTGCGATTTAAAATTTTTCACAAATGTTAACACGTTACCTGGAAAAACTACAATGCGCCCGCAAAATAATCAATATTAAGTTATCAAATAGCATAATTTTTTAGTATTATTTATTTAAAAAACAAATTTTTTTAACAAATGACATCGAAAAGACTGAAATAAATGTTTTACTCAGTCTAAAGAACGTTTAGTAAAGTTTTATTTTGAAGATAGAGATTTTGAGCAAATAATTTGTAGAAATATTTCTTATTTGCATTGTTTTTTTTTTTAATAGTCACCATTTTTGAAGCAAATTTTGCATACTCTATCGAGCCCTTATATTGCCGTGAGACCCAAGTATTGTTGCACTAGAGCTAAGAGAACCTATATTTAAATGTCAAGTCGATAAGACAGATTGAAAAAATACAGGGTGTCCTATACTGTAAACAAATCGTTTGAAATATTAATATGTACTCGTACTTCATTTAAGTTTGCGTTTGTAAAATATTTTGCGTACAAATATAAAGACATACTTTTATGGAAACGGATGTGGATATGTAATAAAATGGGATGCATATATGCTTATAAGTTATAACATTCTGTTCAAAGGTTCTCATTCGCGGCGGCGCGCGCCGGCGGACATATTTGCTTTGGCATATTTGTTAATTTTTCTAGCGGTGTTAAAATTTCTTTTCATATACAGTTTGTCCATATGTTTTGAGCGAAAACACGTATGTAACCTGAGTACGCCTAGACTGCGAAGGATTACTAATAAAGTATAGTACTAGGGGTAATTCCTGTCACTTCTTTTCAAATTCTTCACTTTGAGCCTAGTCTCGTTTAACTTAACAAAAGTATTTTTAAGTCTTTCTATTCATTACTGACAAGTACAAAATTTAGAAGGACATTAACAGTCAAAAAGTGACATGAATGAATATGAAGTCCAATTTTTTTTTTTTTTTTTTTAAACATTTGGGTACAATTAGTGCTTCTTTACTAATTTAACGTTGTGGGTTCGAGCCCCAGCTTGTGCGGCAATTTTACAATATTCCCTTAGCTTCAACTGGACCCCACCCGTGGGATTTTCGTGAGATAAATATCACCTAGTTCTCAATCTATTGTACCAACAAAAATGATTTCCTATCTTTCTATTCCTTCTCATTTGCATTCAAAAGACCTTAAGTCTTACAGGCATATAGTTAAAATAATTATTATTATAGGGAAATTCAAATATCTTATTAATTAATTAAAAGAAAAAGATTTTAATTCGAAATCCTTAAAATGTCGAGGTTTTAACTTTAATATCTTAGAAAAGTTTTGATAGTGTTAAGTGCAAAAAAAATGTTACTTGTCATTTTTATACTTTTCATATGACACCCTGTTTACCTACACAAATTATCTGGTGAAAAAATATCTTCAAATGTACTTATCTCAACGAACCCTTTTGGAGCGCGTATGAAGCTCATAACACAAACACAAGAAAACAGTATGTATGCCACATTCTTGAAAAGGCTGATGTTTTTACTAAGTTTTAAACAAGCTCTAAATAGGGATTCGATTTTGCCAGTTGATTTCAATAAAAAAACAAACACTTATCGAACTTTTTAAGAACTAGTAAATGCATAATGGTGCTTTAAATCAGCTCTATAATAGGTGAACTCTTTACGCACAGCAATCAGACGACAATGAAATTATTTATGTACCTATTTTCTTTTTTTCATAAAAAATTCAAAACACTTCAGAAAAAATTTCAAGCATTTATTAACACAAAATTCATAATTTTTACATAATTCATTCTGATTTAGTTCTTGGAACATATTCAATATTCAGTTTACAGTTTATTTTTTTAAAAGAGCCATTAAAACTTATTCTTTCTTGGTCTGTGAAAGTGTCGAAGGTTCATTAACTTCTTCCATACTGATTGATTTTGTTTTCAGTTTTATTTGTCTACAGTCTAGCTATTAACCCGCAAACACTTTCCCAATATGTTATATTGTTTGTGATTTTTTTTTTTTTTATGAACAAGACGTATTTTAACAAATAAAAAAAAACACAACAAAGTTGGTAAACGAAGCGACTCATTCGTTTGACAAATATTTTCATACTACAAGTTAACTACTATAATCTCTCTCTCTCTCTCTCTTCCTCTATTATGGCGGTAGCACAAAAATGCTCTATTTAAAATTTAGAACAGTTTTATAATAGCAATACATTTTTGTATTGAGATTGTGATTGTCTTAACCACAAACAGATCTATTTAAACTCTAAAGTGACTCTTCGTACTTCTAAAAAGCTTATCTAAAGCACAAGAAGACAATACCGGCTGAGCTCTAATACAGCTATTATAAACGAAGTTAAAGAGTATTTTTATCAGCGTTGGATAGTTACGCGTAACTTTGAAATTTTAATTAGTTACACGTAACTAATGTAACTTATGTAACTAATGTAACTAATGTAACTAAATGTAACTAATTGTAACTAAATGTAACTAACTATAACTAATAAAATTTTTCATATACAAAAACTCACATTTTATGTTAAATTAAAATTTAGAAGTTCCGTCCACAAACCCGATCGAATGACGATTGACTACACTGTTTTATGGCAAAGCTGGATGATTGATATTTCCGTCGGGCCAGCTGTGGCCACAGCAACCTGGCAAGGAATACATTTTTAAATAACTATATTTCTGCAAAAAAAAATTTAAAAATAATAAAACCAAATAGATCTCGTTTGATTTCCTGTGGGCGAGCCAAATCTGAAATTTGAGACCAAATCTGAGATCAAATCTGAATTTACCATACAAAAATAAATCACAATAAACAAAGAAATGTCCAGGAATCTCAAGAAAGAAGGGAAAACTTTAAATGTAAGTAAAATTCTATTGTATGCTCCAAGAATATAATATTTTATTAAATTTCCTTTTCACTGCTGGAACACAATAGAAAAACGCAGCCGGAACCGCAGCCGCAACCGTATCGCATGCCGTACGTACCTAATTAGAAGTGCCCACAATTGAGTCGTACGTACTCCACTTTTTTTACAATTTCCATTGAGAAACATACATATAGCTATATGCATATAAAAGATGATAACACCTATATCGCATCATGTATATTCTTTTCTATAAATTTGTAATTACCTGACCTAATTTCTAAAAGGATTTTATTAACACGTTGCTCTTTTTTTATGGAATGTCAAAAATATGCACGTTTTTATTAAAAGATGGCCAACTCGTCCGTCGCCGTTTACGGCTGCGTTTGCGGATCCGTCTCGTTGTGTTCACAACATTGAATTCGTGTGTATTCAATATTTTGACATGCGATACGGATGCGATTGCGGATCCGGCTCCGACTCCATTGTGTTCCAGCAGTCATCAGGAACATAGTAATTTCAATATGTATTCCTTGCCAGGTTGCCGTTGCCCTTGCTAATAAAAGAATTTTGTCAATAGTCGATTGGGATTCAGGATGAAATGTGATTTATTTTATTTTTTATTATTAAGTTAGAGTTATAGTTTTATTTAGTTACAGTTAGTTACATTTAGTTACATTAGTTACATTAGTTACGCCAAATATTGGGCGTAACTAATTCATATTAGTTACGCGTAACTAAACGAGTAACTTACTTCATGTAACTTACTTGCCAACACTGATTTTTATAAAGCTAAACGCTTTTTAAAGTAATAGAGCTGAGAATAGTTCTTATAATGCAATATAGAGACAGATTTAAAACAAAAAACCCCAGAGCTGCAAATATCTTCGAAATGGAGCATGAGCTTGGCATCTACCACTTTAAGAGCTGTTTAAGAACATTTTAATTACTAGCAGCTCCAACCATGTTACTTGGGTGTTCTTGTTCTTGTTCTTGTTCTTGTTCTTGTTCTTGTTCTTGTTCTTGTTCTTGTTCTTGTTCTTGTTCTTGTTCTTGTTCTTGTTCTTGTTCTTGTTCTTGTTCTTGTTCTTGTTCTTGTTCTTGTTCTTGTTCTTGTTCTTGTTCTTGTTCTTGTTCTTGTTCTTGTTCTTGTTCTTGTTCTTGTTCTTGTTCTTGTTCTTGTTCTTGTTCTTGTTCTTGTTCTTGTTCTTGTTCTTGTTCTTGTTCTTGTTCTTGTTCTTGTTCTTGTTCTTGTTCTTGTTCTTGTTCTTGTTCTTGTTCTTGTTCTTGTTCTTGTTCTTGTTCTTGTTCTTGTTCTTGTTCTTGTTCTTGTTCTTGTTCTTGTTCTTGTTCTTGTTCTTGTTCTTGTTCTTGTTCTTGTTCTTGTTCTTGTTCTTGTTCTTGTTCTTGTTCTTGTTCTTGTTCTTGTTCTTTTTCTTGTTCTTGTTCTTGTTCTTGTTCTTGTTCTTGTTCTTGTTCTTGTTCTTGTTCTTGTTCTTGTTCTTGTTCTTGTTCTTGTTCTTGTTCTTGTTCTTGTTCTTGTTCTTGTTCTTGTTCTTGTTCTTGTTCTTGTTCTTGTTCTTGTTCTTGTTCTTGTTCTTGTTCTTGTTCTTGTTCTTGTTCTTGTTCTTGTTCTTGTTCTTGTTCTTGTTCTTGTTCTTGTTCTTGTTCTTGTTCTTGTTCTTGTTCTTGTTCTTGTTCTTGTTCTTGTTCTTGTTCTTGTTCTTGTTCTTGTTCTTGTTCTTGTTCTTGTTCTTGTTCTTGTTCTTGTTCTTGTTCTTGTTCTTGTTCTTGTTCTTGTTCTTGTTCTTGTTCTTGTTCTTGTTCTTGTTCTTGTTCTTGTTCTTGTTCTTGTTCTTGTTCTTGTTCTTGTTCTTGTTCTTGTTCTTGTTCTTGTTCTTGTTCTTGTTCTTGTTCTTGTTCTTGTTCTTGTTCTTGTTCTTGTTCTTGTTCTTGTTCTTGTTCTTGTTCTTGTTCTTGTTCTTGTTCTTGTTCTTGTTCTTGTTCTTGTTCTTGTTCTTGTTCTTGTTCTTGTTCTTGTTCTTGTTCTTGTTCTTGTTCTTGTTCTTGTTCTTGTTCTTGTTCTTGTTCTTGTTCTTGTTCTTGTTCTTGTTCTTGTTCTTGTTCTTGTTCTTGTTCTTGTTCTTGTTCTTGTTCTTGTTCTTGTTCTTGTTCTTGTTCTTGTTCTTGTTCTTGTTCTTGTTCTTGTTCTTGTTCTTGTTCTTGTTCTTGTTCTTGTTCTTGTTCTTGTTCTTGTTCTTGTTCTTGTTCTTGTTCTTGTTCTTGTTCTTGTTCTTGTTCTTGTTCTTGTTCTTGTTCTTGTTCTTGTTCTTGTTCTTGTTCTTGTTCTTGTTCTTGTTCTTGTTCTTGTTCTTGTTCTTGTTCTTGTTCTTGTTCTTGTTCTTGTTCTTGTTCTTGTTCTTGTTCTTGTTCTTGTTCTTGTTCTTGTTCTTGTTCTTGTTCTTGTTCTTGTTCTTGTTCTTGTTCTTGTTCTTGTTCTTGTTCTTGTTCTTGTTCTTGTTCTTGTTCTTGTTCTTGTTCTTGTTCTTGTTCTTGTTCTTGTTCTTGTTCTTGTTCTTGTTCTTGTTCTTGTTCTTGTTCTTGTTCTTGTTCTTGTTCTTGTTCTTGTTCTTGTTCTTGTTCTTGTTCTTGTTCTTGTTCTTGTTCTTGTTCTTGTTCTTGTTCTTGTTCTTGTTCTTGTTCTTGTTCTTGTTCTTGTTCTTGTTCTTGTTCTTGTTCTTGTTCTTGTTCTTGTTCTTGTTCTTGTTCTTGTTCTTGTTCTTGTTCTTGTTCTTGTTCTTGTTCTTGTTCTTGTTCTTGTTCTTGTTCTTGTTCTTGTTCTTGTTCTTGTTCTTGTTCTTGTTCTTGTTCTTGTTCTTGTTCTTGTTCTTGTTCTTGTTCTTGTTCTTGTTCTTGTTCTTGTTCTTGTTCTTGTTCTTGTTCTTGTTCTTGTTCTTGTTCTTGTTCTTGTTCTTGTTCTTGTTCTTGTTCTTGTTCTTGTTCTTGTTCTTGTTCTTGTTCTTGTTCTTGTTCTTGTTCTTGTTCTTGTTCTTGTTCTTGTTCTTGTTCTTGTTCTTGTTCTTGTTCTTGTTCTTGTTCTTGTTCTTGTTCTTGTTCTTGTTCTTGTTCTTGTTCTTGTTCTTGTTCTTGTTCTTGTTCTTGTTCTTGTTCTTGTTCTTGTTCTTGTTCTTGTTCTTGTTCTTGTTCTTGTTCTTGTTCTTGTTCTTGTTCTTGTTCTTGTTCTTGTTCTTGTTCTTGTTCTTGTTCTTGTTCTTGTTCTTGTTCTTGTTCTTGTTCTTGTTCTTGTTCTTGTTCTTGTTCTTGTTCTTGTTCTTGTTCTTGTTCTTGTTCTTGTTCTTGTTCTTGTTCTTGTTCTTGTTCTTGTTCTTGTTCTTGTTCTTGTTCTTGTTCTTGTTCTTGTTCTTGTTCTTGTTCTTGTTCTTGTTCTTGTTCTTGTTCTTGTTCTTGTTCTTGTTCTTGTTCTTGTTCTTGTTCTTGTTCTTGTTCTTGTTCTTGTTCTTGTTCTTGTTCTTGTTCTTGTTCTTGTTCTTGTTCTTGTTCTTGTTCTTGTTCTTGTTCTTGTTCTTGTTCTTGTTCTTGTTCTTGTTCTTGTTCTTGTTCTTGTTCTTGTTCTTGTTCTTGTTCTTGTTCTTGTTCTTGTTCTTGTTCTTGTTCTTGTTCTTGTTCTTGTTCTTGTTCTTGTTCTTGTTCTTGTTCTTGTTCTTGTTCTTGTTCTTGTTCTTGTTCTTGTTCTTGTTCTTGTTCTTGTTCTTGTTCTTGTTCTTGTTCTTGTTCTTGTTCTTGTTCTTGTTCTTGTTCTTGTTCTTGTTCTTGTTCTTGTTCTTGTTCTTGTTCTTGTTCTTGTTCTTGTTCTTGTTCTTGTTCTTGTTCTTGTTCTTGTTCTTGTTCTTGTTCTTGTTCTTGTTCTTGTTCTTGTTCTTGTTCTTGTTCTTGTTCTTGTTCTTGTTCTTGTTCTTGTTCTTGTTCTTGTTCTTGTTCTTGTTCTTGTTCTTGTTCTTGTTCTTGTTCTTGTTCTTGTTCTTGTTCTTGTTCTTGTTCTTGTTCTTGTTCTTGTTCTTGTTCTTGTTCTTGTTCTTGTTCTTGTTCTTGTTCTTGTTCTTGTTCTTGTTCTTGTTCTTGTTCTTGTTCTTGTTCTTGTTCTTGTTCTTGTTCTTGTTCTTGTTCTTGTTCTTGTTCTTGTTCTTGTTCTTGTTCTTGTTCTTGTTCTTGTTCTTGTTCTTGTTCTTGTTCTTGTTCTTGTTCTTGTTCTTGTTCTTGTTCTTGTTCTTGTTCTTGTTCTTGTTCTTGTTCTTGTTCTTGTTCTTGTTCTTGTTCTTGTTCTTGTTCTTGTTCTTGTTCTTGTTCTTGTTCTTGTTCTTGTTCTTGTTCTTGTTCTTGTTCTTGTTCTTGTTCTTGTTCTTGTTCTTGTTCTTGTTCTTGTTCTTGTTCTTGTTCTTGTTCTTGTTCTTGTTCTTGTTCTTGTTCTTGTTCTTGTTCTTGTTCTTGTTCTTGTTCTTGTTCTTGTTCTTGTTCTTGTTCTTGTTCTTGTTCTTGTTCTTGTTCTTGTTCTTGTTCTTGTTCTTGTTCTTGTTCTTGTTCTTGTTCTTGTTCTTGTTCTTGTTCTTGTTCTTGTTCTTGTTCTTGTTCTTGTTCTTGTTCTTGTTCTTGTTCTTGTTCTTGTTCTTGTTCTTGTTCTTGTTCTTGTTCTTGTTCTTGTTCTTGTTCTTGTTCTTGTTCTTGTTCTTGTTCTTGTTCTTGTTCTTGTTCTTGTTCTTGTTCTTGTTCTTGTTCTTGTTCTTGTTCTTGTTCTTGTTCTTGTTCTTGTTCTTGTTCTTGTTCTTGTTCTTGTTCTTGTTCTTGTTCTTGTTCTTGTTCTTGTTCTTGTTCTTGTTCTTGTTCTTGTTCTTGTTCTTGTTCTTGTTCTTGTTCTTGTTCTTGTTCTTGTTCTTGTTCTTGTTCTTGTTCTTGTTCTTGTTCTTGTTCTTGTTCTTGTTCTTGTTCTTGTTCTTGTTCTTGTTCTTGTTCTTGTTCTTGTTCTTGTTCTTGTTCTTGTTCTTGTTCTTGTTCTTGTTCTTGTTCTTGTTCTTGTTCTTGTTCTTGTTCTTGTTCTTGTTCTTGTTCTTGTTCTTGTTCTTGTTCTTGTTCTTGTTCTTGTTCTTGTTCTTGTTCTTGTTCTTGTTCTTGTTCTTGTTCTTGTTCTTGTTCTTGTTCTTGTTCTTGTTCTTGTTCTTGTTCTTGTTCTTGTTCTTGTTCTTGTTCTTGTTCTTGTTCTTGTTCTTGTTCTTGTTCTTGTTCTTGTTCTTGTTCTTGTTCTTGTTCTTGTTCTTGTTCTTGTTCTTGTTCTTGTTCTTGTTCTTGTTCTTGTTCTTGTTCTTGTTCTTGTTCTTGTTCTTGTTCTTGTTCTTGTTCTTGTTCTTGTTCTTGTTCTTGTTCTTGTTCTTGTTCTTGTTCTTGTTCTTGTTCTTGTTCTTGTTCTTGTTCTTGTTCTTGTTCTTGTTCTTGTTCTTGTTCTTGTTCTTGTTCTTGTTCTTGTTCTTGTTCTTGTTCTTGTTCTTGTTCTTGTTCTTGTTCTTGTTCTTGTTCTTGTTCTTGTTCTTGTTCTTGTTCTTGTTCTTGTTCTTGTTCTTGTTCTTGTTCTTGTTCTTGTTCTTGTTCTTGTTCTTGTTCTTGTTCTTGTTCTTGTTCTTGTTCTTGTTCTTGTTCTTGTTCTTGTTCTTGTTCTTGTTCTTGTTCTTGTTCTTGTTCTTGTTCTTGTTCTTGTTCTTGTTCTTGTTCTTGTTCTTGTTCTTGTTCTTGTTCTTGTTCTTGTTCTTGTTCTTGTTCTTGTTCTTGTTCTTGTTCTTGTTCTTGTTCTTGTTCTTGTTCTTGTTCTTGTTCTTGTTCTTGTTCTTGTTCTTGTTCTTGTTCTTGTTCTTGTTCTTGTTCTTGTTCTTGTTCTTGTTCTTGTTCTTGTTCTTGTTCTTGTTCTTGTTCTTGTTCTTGTTCTTGTTCTTGTTCTTGTTCTTGTTCTTGTTCTTGTTCTTGTTCTTGTTCTTGTTCTTGTTCTTGTTCTTGTTCTTGTTCTTGTTCTTGTTCTTGTTCTTGTTCTTGTTCTTGTTCTTGTTCTTGTTCTTGTTCTTGTTCTTGTTCTTGTTCTTGTTCTTGTTCTTGTTCTTGTTCTTGTTCTTGTTCTTGTTCTTGTTCTTGTTCTTGTTCTTGTTCTTGTTCTTGTTCTTGTTCTTGTTCTTGTTCTTGTTCTTGTTCTTGTTCTTGTTCTTGTTCTTGTTCTTGTTCTTGTTCTTGTTCTTGTTCTTGTTCTTGTTCTTGTTCTTGTTCTTGTTCTTGTTCTTGTTCTTGTTCTTGTTCTTGTTCTTGTTCTTGTTCTTGTTCTTGTTCTTGTTCTTGTTCTTGTTCTTGTTCTTGTTCTTGTTCTTGTTCTTGTTCTTGTTCTTGTTCTTGTTCTTGTTCTTGTTCTTGTTCTTGTTCTTGTTCTTGTTCTTGTTCTTGTTCTTGTTCTTGTTCTTGTTCTTGTTCTTGTTCTTGTTCTTGTTCTTGTTCTTGTTCTTGTTCTTGTTCTTGTTCTTGTTCTTGTTCTTGTTCTTGTTCTTGTTCTTGTTCTTGTTCTTGTTCTTGTTCTTGTTCTTGTTCTTGTTCTTGTTCTTGTTCTTGTTCTTGTTCTTGTTCTTGTTCTTGTTCTTGTTCTTGTTCTTGTTCTTGTTCTTGTTCTTGTTCTTGTTCTTGTTCTTGTTCTTGTTCTTGTTCTTGTTCTTGTTCTTGTTCTTGTTCTTGTTCTTGTTCTTGTTCTTGTTCTTGTTCTTGTTCTTGTTCTTGTTCTTGTTCTTGTTCTTGTTCTTGTTCTTGTTCTTGTTCTTGTTCTTGTTCTTGTTCTTGTTCTTGTTCTTGTTCTTGTTCTTGTTCTTGTTCTTGTTCTTGTTCTTGTTCTTGTTCTTGTTCTTGTTCTTGTTCTTGTTCTTGTTCTTGTTCTTGTTCTTGTTCTTGTTCTTGTTCTTGTTCTTGTTCTTGTTCTTGTTCTTGTTCTTGTTCTTGTTCTTGTTCTTGTTCTTGTTCTTGTTCTTGTTCTTGTTCTTGTTCTTGTTCTTGTTCTTGTTCTTGTTCTTGTTCTTGTTCTTGTTCTTGTTCTTGTTCTTGTTCTTGTTCTTGTTCTTGTTCTTGTTCTTGTTCTTGTTCTTGTTCTTGTTCTTGTTCTTGTTCTTGTTCTTGTTCTTGTTCTTGTTCTTGTTCTTGTTCTTGTTCTTGTTCTTGTTCTTGTTCTTGTTCTTGTTCTTGTTCTTGTTCTTGTTCTTGTTCTTGTTCTTGTTCTTGTTCTTGTTCTTGTTCTTGTTCTTGTTCTTGTTCTTGTTCTTGTTCTTGTTCTTGTTCTTGTTCTTGTTCTTGTTCTTGTTCTTGTTCTTGTTCTTGTTCTTGTTCTTGTTCTTGTTCTTGTTCTTGTTCTTGTTCTTGTTCTTGTTCTTGTTCTTGTTCTTGTTCTTGTTCTTGTTCTTGTTCTTGTTCTTGTTCTTGTTCTTGTTCTTGTTCTTGTTCTTGTTCTTGTTCTTGTTCTTGTTCTTGTTCTTGTTCTTGTTCTTGTTCTTGTTCTTGTTCTTGTTCTTGTTCTTGTTCTTGTTCTTGTTCTTGTTCTTGTTCTTGTTCTTGTTCTTGTTCTTGTTCTTGTTCTTGTTCTTGTTCTTGTTCTTGTTCTTGTTCTTGTTCTTGTTCTTGTTCTTGTTCTTGTTCTTGTTCTTGTTCTTGTTCTTGTTCTTGTTCTTGTTCTTGTTCTTGTTCTTGTTCTTGTTCTTGTTCTTGTTCTTGTTCTTGTTCTTGTTCTTGTTCTTGTTCTTGTTCTTGTTCTTGTTCTTGTTCTTGTTCTTGTTCTTGTTCTTGTTCTTGTTCTTGTTCTTGTTCTTGTTCTTGTTCTTGTTCTTGTTCTTGTTCTTGTTCTTGTTCTTGTTCTTGTTCTTGTTCTTGTTCTTGTTCTTGTTCTTGTTCTTGTTCTTGTTCTTGTTCTTGTTCTTGTTCTTGTTCTTGTTCTTGTTCTTGTTCTTGTTCTTGTTCTTGTTCTTGTTCTTGTTCTTGTTCTTGTTCTTGTTCTTGTTCTTGTTCTTGTTCTTGTTCTTGTTCTTGTTCTTGTTCTTGTTCTTGTTCTTGTTCTTGTTCTTGTTCTTGTTCTTGTTCTTGTTCTTGTTCTTGTTCTTGTTCTTGTTCTTGTTCTTGTTCTTGTTCTTGTTCTTGTTCTTGTTCTTGTTCTTGTTCTTGTTCTTGTTCTTGTTCTTGTTCTTGTTCTTGTTCTTGTTCTTGTTCTTGTTCTTGTTCTTGTTCTTGTTCTTGTTCTTGTTCTTGTTCTTGTTCTTGTTCTTGTTCTTGTTCTTGTTCTTGTTCTTGTTCTTGTTCTTGTTCTTGTTCTTGTTCTTGTTCTTGTTCTTGTTCTTGTTCTTGTTCTTGTTCTTGTTCTTGTTCTTGTTCTTGTTCTTGTTCTTGTTCTTGTTCTTGTTCTTGTTCTTGTTCTTGTTCTTGTTCTTGTTCTTGTTCTTGTTCTTGTTCTTGTTCTTGTTCTTGTTCTTGTTCTTGTTCTTGTTCTTGTTCTTGTTCTTGTTCTTGTTCTTGTTCTTGTTCTTGTTCTTGTTCTTGTTCTTGTTCTTGTTCTTGTTCTTGTTCTTGTTCTTGTTCTTGTTCTTGTTCTTGTTCTTGTTCTTGTTCTTGTTCTTGTTCTTGTTCTTGTTCTTGTTCTTGTTCTTGTTCTTGTTCTTGTTCTTGTTCTTGTTCTTGTTCTTGTTCTTGTTCTTGTTCTTGTTCTTGTTCTTGTTCTTGTTCTTGTTCTTGTTCTTGTTCTTGTTCTTGTTCTTGTTCTTGTTCTTGTTCTTGTTCTTGTTCTTGTTCTTGTTCTTGTTCTTGTTCTTGTTCTTGTTCTTGTTCTTGTTCTTGTTCTTGTTCTTGTTCTTGTTCTTGTTCTTGTTCTTGTTCTTGTTCTTGTTCTTGTTCTTGTTCTTGTTCTTGTTCTTGTTCTTGTTCTTGTTCTTGTTCTTGTTCTTGTTCTTGTTCTTGTTCTTGTTCTTGTTCTTGTTCTTGTTCTTGTTCTTGTTCTTGTTCTTGTTCTTGTTCTTGTTCTTGTTCTTGTTCTTGTTCTTGTTCTTGTTCTTGTTCTTGTTCTTGTTCTTGTTCTTGTTCTTGTTCTTGTTCTTGTTCTTGTTCTTGTTCTTGTTCTTGTTCTTGTTCTTGTTCTTGTTCTTGTTCTTGTTCTTGTTCTTGTTCTTGTTCTTGTTCTTGTTCTTGTTCTTGTTCTTGTTCTTGTTCTTGTTCTTGTTCTTGTTCTTGTTCTTGTTCTTGTTCTTGTTCTTGTTCTTGTTCTTGTTCTTGTTCTTGTTCTTGTTCTTGTTCTTGTTCTTGTTCTTGTTCTTGTTCTTGTTCTTGTTCTTGTTCTTGTTCTTGTTCTTGTTCTTGTTCTTGTTCTTGTTCTTGTTCTTGTTCTTGTTCTTGTTCTTGTTCTTGTTCTTGTTCTTGTTCTTGTTCTTGTTCTTGTTCTTGTTCTTGTTCTTGTTCTTGTTCTTGTTCTTGTTCTTGTTCTTGTTCTTGTTCTTGTTCTTGTTCTTGTTCTTGTTCTTGTTCTTGTTCTTGTTCTTGTTCTTGTTCTTGTTCTTGTTCTTGTTCTTGTTCTTGTTCTTGTTCTTGTTCTTGTTCTTGTTCTTGTTCTTGTTCTTGTTCTTGTTCTTGTTCTTGTTCTTGTTCTTGTTCTTGTTCTTGTTCTTGTTCTTGTTCTTGTTCTTGTTCTTGTTCTTGTTCTTGTTCTTGTTCTTGTTCTTGTTCTTGTTCTTGTTCTTGTTCTTGTTCTTGTTCTTGTTCTTGTTCTTGTTCTTGTTCTTGTTCTTGTTCTTGTTCTTGTTCTTGTTCTTGTTCTTGTTCTTGTTCTTGTTCTTGTTCTTGTTCTTGTTCTTGTTCTTGTTCTTGTTCTTGTTCTTGTTCTTGTTCTTGTTCTTGTTCTTGTTCTTGTTCTTGTTCTTGTTCTTGTTCTTGTTCTTGTTCTTGTTCTTGTTCTTGTTCTTGTTCTTGTTCTTGTTCTTGTTCTTGTTCTTGTTCTTGTTCTTGTTCTTGTTCTTGTTCTTGTTCTTGTTCTTGTTCTTGTTCTTGTTCTTGTTCTTGTTCTTGTTCTTGTTCTTGTTCTTGTTCTTGTTCTTGTTCTTGTTCTTGTTCTTGTTCTTGTTCTTGTTCTTGTTCTTGTTCTTGTTCTTGTTCTTGTTCTTGTTCTTGTTCTTGTTCTTGTTCTTGTTCTTGTTCTTGTTCTTGTTCTTGTTCTTGTTCTTGTTCTTGTTCTTGTTCTTGTTCTTGTTCTTGTTCTTGTTCTTGTTCTTGTTCTTGTTCTTGTTCTTGTTCTTGTTCTTGTTCTTGTTCTTGTTCTTGTTCTTGTTCTTGTTCTTGTTCTTGTTCTTGTTCTTGTTCTTGTTCTTGTTCTTGTTCTTGTTCTTGTTCTTGTTCTTGTTCTTGTTCTTGTTCTTGTTCTTGTTCTTGTTCTTGTTCTTGTTCTTGTTCTTGTTCTTGTTCTTGTTCTTGTTCTTGTTCTTGTTCTTGTTCTTGTTCTTGTTCTTGTTCTTGTTCTTGTTCTTGTTCTTGTTCTTGTTCTTGTTCTTGTTCTTGTTCTTGTTCTTGTTCTTGTTCTTGTTCTTGTTCTTGTTCTTGTTCTTGTTCTTGTTCTTGTTCTTGTTCTTGTTCTTGTTCTTGTTCTTGTTCTTGTTCTTGTTCTTGTTCTTGTTCTTGTTCTTGTTCTTGTTCTTGTTCTTGTTCTTGTTCTTGTTCTTGTTCTTGTTCTTGTTCTTGTTCTTGTTCTTGTTCTTGTTCTTGTTCTTGTTCTTGTTCTTGTTCTTGTTCTTGTTCTTGTTCTTGTTCTTGTTCTTGTTCTTGTTCTTGTTCTTGTTCTTGTTCTTGTTCTTGTTCTTGTTCTTGTTCTTGTTCTTGTTCTTGTTCTTGTTCTTGTTCTTGTTCTTGTTCTTGTTCTTGTTCTTGTTCTTGTTCTTGTTCTTGTTCTTGTTCTTGTTCTTGTTCTTGTTCTTGTTCTTGTTCTTGTTCTTGTTCTTGTTCTTGTTCTTGTTCTTGTTCTTGTTCTTGTTCTTGTTCTTGTTCTTGTTCTTGTTCTTGTTCTTGTTCTTGTTCTTGTTCTTGTTCTTGTTCTTGTTCTTGTTCTTGTTCTTGTTCTTGTTCTTGTTCTTGTTCTTGTTCTTGTTCTTGTTCTTGTTCTTGTTCTTGTTCTTGTTCTTGTTCTTGTTCTTGTTCTTGTTCTTGTTCTTGTTCTTGTTCTTGTTCTTGTTCTTGTTCTTGTTCTTGTTCTTGTTCTTGTTCTTGTTCTTGTTCTTGTTCTTGTTCTTGTTCTTGTTCTTGTTCTTGTTCTTGTTCTTGTTCTTGTTCTTGTTCTTGTTCTTGTTCTTGTTCTTGTTCTTGTTCTTGTTCTTGTTCTTGTTCTTGTTCTTGTTCTTGTTCTTGTTCTTGTTCTTGTTCTTGTTCTTGTTCTTGTTCTTGTTCTTGTTCTTGTTCTTGTTCTTGTTCTTGTTCTTGTTCTTGTTCTTGTTCTTGTTCTTGTTCTTGTTCTTGTTCTTGTTCTTGTTCTTGTTCTTGTTCTTGTTCTTGTTCTTGTTCTTGTTCTTGTTCTTGTTCTTGTTCTTGTTCTTGTTCTTGTTCTTGTTCTTGTTCTTGTTCTTGTTCTTGTTCTTGTTCTTGTTCTTGTTCTTGTTCTTGTTCTTGTTCTTGTTCTTGTTCTTGTTCTTGTTCTTGTTCTTGTTCTTGTTCTTGTTCTTGTTCTTGTTCTTGTTCTTGTTCTTGTTCTTGTTCTTGTTCTTGTTCTTGTTCTTGTTCTTGTTCTTGTTCTTGTTCTTGTTCTTGTTCTTGTTCTTGTTCTTGTTCTTGTTCTTGTTCTTGTTCTTGTTCTTGTTCTTGTTCTTGTTCTTGTTCTTGTTCTTGTTCTTGTTCTTGTTCTTGTTCTTGTTCTTGTTCTTGTTCTTGTTCTTGTTCTTGTTCTTGTTCTTGTTCTTGTTCTTGTTCTTGTTCTTGTTCTTGTTCTTGTTCTTGTTCTTGTTCTTGTTCTTGTTCTTGTTCTTGTTCTTGTTCTTGTTCTTGTTCTTGTTCTTGTTCTTGTTCTTGTTCTTGTTCTTGTTCTTGTTCTTGTTCTTGTTCTTGTTCTTGTTCTTGTTCTTGTTCTTGTTCTTGTTCTTGTTCTTGTTCTTGTTCTTGTTCTTGTTCTTGTTCTTGTTCTTGTTCTTGTTCTTGTTCTTGTTCTTGTTCTTGTTCTTGTTCTTGTTCTTGTTCTTGTTCTTGTTCTTGTTCTTGTTCTTGTTCTTGTTCTTGTTCTTGTTCTTGTTCTTGTTCTTGTTCTTGTTCTTGTTCTTGTTCTTGTTCTTGTTCTTGTTCTTGTTCTTGTTCTTGTTCTTGTTCTTGTTCTTGTTCTTGTTCTTGTTCTTGTTCTTGTTCTTGTTCTTGTTCTTGTTCTTGTTCTTGTTCTTGTTCTTGTTCTTGTTCTTGTTCTTGTTCTTGTTCTTGTTCTTGTTCTTGTTCTTGTTCTTGTTCTTGTTCTTGTTCTTGTTCTTGTTCTTGTTCTTGTTCTTGTTCTTGTTCTTGTTCTTGTTCTTGTTCTTGTTCTTGTTCTTGTTCTTGTTCTTGTTCTTGTTCTTGTTCTTGTTCTTGTTCTTGTTCTTGTTCTTGTTCTTGTTCTTGTTCTTGTTCTTGTTCTTGTTCTTGTTCTTGTTCTTGTTCTTGTTCTTGTTCTTGTTCTTGTTCTTGTTCTTGTTCTTGTTCTTGTTCTTGTTCTTGTTCTTGTTCTTGTTCTTGTTCTTGTTCTTGTTCTTGTTCTTGTTCTTGTTCTTGTTCTTGTTCTTGTTCTTGTTCTTGTTCTTGTTCTT
The DNA here is from genome assembly GCA_916050605.2 of Platycheirus albimanus. Classification (NCBI taxonomy): domain Eukaryota; kingdom Metazoa; phylum Arthropoda; class Insecta; order Diptera; family Syrphidae; genus Platycheirus; species Platycheirus albimanus. Next base: position 17,890 of record CAJZLR020000008.1, on the reverse strand, counting down.
GTTCTTGTTCTTGTTCTTGTTCTTGTTCTTGTTCTTGTTCTTGTTCTTGTTCTTGTTCTTGTTCTTGTTCTTGTTCTTGTTCTTGTTCTTGTTCTTGTTCTTGTTCTTGTTCTTGTTCTTGTTCTTGTTCTTGTTCTTGTTCTTGTTCTTGTTCTTGTTCTTGTTCTTGTTCTTGTTCTTGTTCTTGTTCTTGTTCTTGTTCTTGTTCTTGTTCTTGTTCTTGTTCTTGTTCTTGTTCTTGTTCTTGTTCTTGTTCTTGTTCTTGTTCTTGTTCTTGTTCTTGTTCTTGTTCTTGTTCTTGTTCTTGTTCTTGTTCTTGTTCTTGTTCTTGTTCTTGTTCTTGTTCTTGTTCTTGTTCTTGTTCTTGTTCTTGTTCTTGTTCTTGTTCTTGTTCTTGTTCTTGTTCTTGTTCTTGTTCTTGTTCTTGTTCTTGTTCTTGTTCTTGTTCTTGTTCTTGTTCTTGTTCTTGTTCTTGTTCTTGTTCTTGTTCTTGTTCTTGTTCTTGTTCTTGTTCTTGTTCTTGTTCTTGTTCTTGTTCTTGTTCTTGTTCTTGTTCTTGTTCTTGTTCTTGTTCTTGTTCTTGTTCTTGTTCTTGTTCTTGTTCTTGTTCTTGTTCTTGTTCTTGTTCTTGTTCTTGTTCTTGTTCTTGTTCTTGTTCTTGTTCTTGTTCTTGTTCTTGTTCTTGTTCTTGTTCTTGTTCTTGTTCTTGTTCTTGTTCTTGTTCTTGTTCTTGTTCTTGTTCTTGTTCTTGTTCTTGTTCTTGTTCTTGTTCTTGTTCTTGTTCTTGTTCTTGTTCTTGTTCTTGTTCTTGTTCTTGTTCTTGTTCTTGTTCTTGTTCTTGTTCTTGTTCTTGTTCTTGTTCTTGTTCTTGTTCTTGTTCTTGTTCTTGTTCTTGTTCTTGTTCTTGTTCTTGTTCTTGTTCTTGTTCTTGTTCTTGTTCTTGTTCTTGTTCTTGTTCTTGTTCTTGTTCTTGTTCTTGTTCTTGTTCTTGTTCTTGTTCTTGTTCTTGTTCTTGTTCTTGTTCTTGTTCTTGTTCTTGTTCTTGTTCTTGTTCTTGTTCTTGTTCTTGTTCTTGTTCTTGTTCTTGTTCTTGTTCTTGTTCTTGTTCTTGTTCTTGTTCTTGTTCTTGTTCTTGTTCTTGTTCTTGTTCTTGTTCTTGTTCTTGTTCTTGTTCTTGTTCTTGTTCTTGTTCTTGTTCTTGTTCTTGTTCTTGTTCTTGTTCTTGTTCTTGTTCTTGTTCTTGTTCTTGTTCTTGTTCTTGTTCTTGTTCTTGTTCTTGTTCTTGTTCTTGTTCTTGTTCTTGTTCTTGTTCTTGTTCTTGTTCTTGTTCTTGTTCTTGTTCTTGTTCTTGTTCTTGTTCTTGTTCTTGTTCTTGTTCTTGTTCTTGTTCTTGTTCTTGTTCTTGTTCTTGTTCTTGTTCTTGTTCTTGTTCTTGTTCTTGTTCTTGTTCTTGTTCTTGTTCTTGTTCTTGTTCTTGTTCTTGTTCTTGTTCTTGTTCTTGTTCTTGTTCTTGTTCTTGTTCTTGTTCTTGTTCTTGTTCTTGTTCTTGTTCTTGTTCTTGTTCTTGTTCTTGTTCTTGTTCTTGTTCTTGTTCTTGTTCTTGTTCTTGTTCTTGTTCTTGTTCTTGTTCTTGTTCTTGTTCTTGTTCTTGTTCTTGTTCTTGTTCTTGTTCTTGTTCTTGTTCTTGTTCTTGTTCTTGTTCTTGTTCTTGTTCTTGTTCTTGTTCTTGTTCTTGTTCTTGTTCTTGTTCTTGTTCTTGTTCTTGTTCTTGTTCTTGTTCTTGTTCTTGTTCTTGTTCTTGTTCTTGTTCTTGTTCTTGTTCTTGTTCTTGTTCTTGTTCTTGTTCTTGTTCTTGTTCTTGTTCTTGTTCTTGTTCTTGTTCTTGTTCTTGTTCTTGTTCTTGTTCTTGTTCTTGTTCTTGTTCTTGTTCTTGTTCTTGTTCTTGTTCTTGTTCTTGTTCTTGTTCTTGTTCTTGTTCTTGTTCTTGTTCTTGTTCTTGTTCTTGTTCTTGTTCTTGTTCTTGTTCTTGTTCTTGTTCTTGTTCTTGTTCTTGTTCTTGTTCTTGTTCTTGTTCTTGTTCTTGTTCTTGTTCTTGTTCTTGTTCTTGTTCTTGTTCTTGTTCTTGTTCTTGTTCTTGTTCTTGTTCTTGTTCTTGTTCTTGTTCTTGTTCTTGTTCTTGTTCTTGTTCTTGTTCTTGTTCTTGTTCTTGTTCTTGTTCTTGTTCTTGTTCTTGTTCTTGTTCTTGTTCTTGTTCTTGTTCTTGTTCTTGTTCTTGTTCTTGTTCTTGTTCTTGTTCTTGTTCTTGTTCTTGTTCTTGTTCTTGTTCTTGTTCTTGTTCTTGTTCTTGTTCTTGTTCTTGTTCTTGTTCTTGTTCTTGTTCTTGTTCTTGTTCTTGTTCTTGTTCTTGTTCTTGTTCTTGTTCTTGTTCTTGTTCTTGTTCTTGTTCTTGTTCTTGTTCTTGTTCTTGTTCTTGTTCTTGTTCTTGTTCTTGTTCTTGTTCTTGTTCTTGTTCTTGTTCTTGTTCTTGTTCTTGTTCTTGTTCTTGTTCTTGTTCTTGTTCTTGTTCTTGTTCTTGTTCTTGTTCATGTTCTTGTTCTTGTTCTTGTTCTTGTTCTTGTTCTTGTTCTTGTTCTTGTTCTTGTTCTTGTTCTTGTTCTTGTTCTTGTTCTTGTTCTTGTTCTTGTTCTTGTTCTTGTTCTTGTTCTTGTTCTTGTTCTTGTTCTTGTTCTTGTTCTTGTTCTTGTTCTTGTTCTTGTTCTTGTTCTTGTTCTTGTTCTTGTTCTTGTTCTTGTTCTTGTTCTTGTTCTTGTTCTTGTTCTTGTTCTTGTTCTTGTTCTTGTTCTTGTTCTTGTTCTTGTTCTTGTTCTTGTTCTTGTTCTTGTTCTTGTTCTTGTTCTTGTTCTTGTTCTTGTTCTTGTTCTTGTTCTTGTTCTTGTTCTTGTTCTTGTTCTTGTTCTTGTTCTTGTTCTTGTTCTTGTTCTTGTTCTTGTTCTTGTTCTTGTTCTTGTTCTTGTTCTTGTTCTTGTTCTTGTTCTTGTTCTTGTTCTTGTTCTTGTTCTTGTTCTTGTTCTTGTTCTTGTTCTTGTTCTTGTTCTTGTTCTTGTTCTTGTTCTTGTTCTTGTTCTTGTTCTTGTTCTTCCCAAGTAACATTTTAAGTTCGTTGAGAATTCCTACAGCGCTTTCAGAGCTGCCTTTATTAGCTTAAAGCTACACAAGTAACTCTAGATGCGCTCTTAGAGCTTATATCAAGCACATTGCGAGCTAATTTTGTGAGTTTGAGAGCACTAATTTGCTCCTTTTCATAGCTTGGAAAGCAGATATGTTAGCTACTGGCTTTAGTAGCTATTCGTTTCTTTGGCGACTTTCGAGATAATTTGGAACAAATTTTCCACGCTTCTGCGTGAATTTTTTTTCTATAAAACATTGCTTGTAGTTTGATATAGAGCTTCGTGTTTGAAAATAGGTTTTAAGTGTTTCAATTGTATTAGTATTTGTAAAAAAAAGTCTGTCAATATTGTATTTGAACGAGATTTTATTTGTGTTTGTAATTTTATGTTCGCATACCATCAATAATTATTATTGGCAAGAACAAAAAAAAAAAAAAGATGCCTGCATTAATATCTAAGAGAATATGATAACATGTTTGATATTAATAAAAATAAATAACCACGATCAACTTCTAGTGGATTCTTAGTGCGATTTAAAATTTTTCACAAATGTTAACACGTTACCTGAAAAAACTACAATGCGCCCGCTAAATAATCAATATTAAGTTATCAAATAACATAATTTTTTAGTTTTATTTATTTAAAAAAAATTTTTTTTACAAATCACATCGAAAAGACTGAAATACATGTTTTACTCAGTGTAAAGAACGTTTAGTAGAGTTTCATTTTGAAGATAGGGATTTTCAGCAAATAATTATTATAAAGATTTCTTATTTGCATTGTTTTTTTTTTTTAATAGTCACCATTTTACAATAAGTTCTAACTACCATCATAATACTTTTCAGGCTCAAGCCTTAGTTGTTGATAACCCCACAGGTAAACTTCCTTCTCAAACAATTAATTCTATAGATCTTTCGAAATTCTCTGGGATTCAACTAGCTGACCCTAGTTTTCACAAATCTTCTCGAATAGACCTACTAATTGGAGCAGATTTATATCCAAATATTATTCTGGAAGGACTTCGCCGTGACATATATTTAGGCCTGGTAGCACAGTGTAAAATGTTTGGCTGGATTATTTCAAAAACCAAATAATTCTTTGCCATCAACATTTGTATCTTTTGTTAAAACGGTTCTACTTGAAGATGAAATTAAACGGTTCTGGGAGTTAGAAGAGATCTCAATTTCTAAACCAATGTCGCTAGACGATCATTCGTGCGAAAATCTTTATTCGGAATCGACATATCGCCAATCCGATGGTAGGTATTGCCTTTTAAAAATGAATTTTCAAATGAAGTACAACTTGGTTTGTCGCGAAATATCTGTATTAAGCGTTATATTTCTTCTGAAAACCGTCTTAAAAAGACACCTTTGATTGAAGCCCAATACAATAACGTTATACGAGAATATTTAGATGTTGATCATATGAAAAAAGTTTCTTCACAAGAAATATATCTCGACAATACTCGTATAATTGTGTCATATTACTTGCCCCACCACGCTCTCGTCAAGCCAGAAAGCTCAACAACTCGCCTTCGAGTTGTTTTTAATGCTTCAAATCCATCTTAAAATGGAAGGAGTCTAAACGATGTTCTTCATACTGGTCCAAGCTTGCAACAAGATTTACTTTTACTCATGCTTCGTTGGCGCACATACCGTTACGTTTTTAATGCCGATATTGCTAAAATGTCTGGGTGCTGTATGAATAGGGTAGGCCCTGATTGGTATCAACATGGCGATGCCCAGCGTTGCAACTGTCTCATACACATCAATTGTGCTTATTTTACCTCCAAGTGGTAGCCATCGGGTACTGGTCTTGTCCACCTGGACTTGACTTGCTGAACTTATAAGCGCGAGTGTTGATCACAGAAAAATAGCAACACTATAATTGCCCTGCCATAAAACTCCTCTGTTTCTCTTGTTGGGTAGCAGTTTATTCTGTACGAACCCCTCAGAAAGCAAGCGAGCGGCGGATGAGCTTCCAATTAAGTGAACCAACGGCGACGCTTACAGACAATATGGTAGGCACCCCATTGAGCTACTTCGACATATTCGGAGCTCAGGTCTTTGGGTCCTTTCACTACTATTAGTCAGGGTAGTGAAATAGAGAAGGTGGCGGATGAGCCCATATAGGACCAACGGTAGCTCTCACATCCCCGTAGTGGGTTACTGACTCTGGATTTTCTCCAGCTCCTTTTGTCCAAGGAGAGCAGCATAGGGCCTGGTCCCCCAGGTTGGGGGTTGTGCGTCGGGGTAACTTCCCTACCACGTAAAAAAATTCATAGTTCCGAAACAACCAATTGCCTCGGATATGGATGACCCTACTGATGACGACCCTAGCAAACGAAACAAGGACAACGAATTTCGGTTCTGCACGTGGAATGTCCGGACCCTTAACAGACCACGTGCAGCCGAAAAATTAGTGGAAGCCCTAGATGGTGTCAAAGCCGACATCACAGCCATCCAAGAAGTGCGATGGGATGGTGAAGGCACAAGGAGGATGAAAAACTGTGACATCTACTACGGCAAGTGCTACAGAGGAAGGCTTAGGCAAGAAGTCTTGGGGTTTCGTGGCATAAGCGAACGCATTGTCACAATCCGCATTAAATCCAAATTCAGCAACATCTCGCTGATCTGCGTCCACGCCCCCACGGAGGAAAAAGATGTCGTGTCATCTTTTTCCTCCGATCTTCTCGAGAAGACGTATGATGAATGCCCGATGTACGACACTAAGTTTATTCTTGGTGACTTCAACGCCAAAATCGGAAAGGAGGGTAACTTTGGCTCGACAGTTGGAAAGCATAGCCTGCACGACAACACTTCCGGTAACGGACACAGGCTAATCGACTTTGCTGCGGGGCGAAGTGTCATCTTAGCTAGCACATACTTCCCACACCTCAATATTCACAAGGGGACCTGGCGGTCTCCTGATCAAAATACCGTCAACCAAATTGATCACATTGCGATTGATAGCAGACATGCGTCCAGTGTCATGGATGTCCGCACTTTCCGAGGGGCCAACATAGACTCGGACCACTACCTTGTTGTAGCTAAAGTGCGAATGCGGATCTCCACCAGACCGCAGAACCGAACATCCACTGTGAGAAAGTTTGATGTTGCTAAGTTACAATCGCAAGAGACCGCCACAACCTTTGCCAATCATGTCTCCTCTTATCTCTTGACAAGCCCGGCGCCTGCACCAAACCCAGAGGCCCAGTGGCAACATTGCAAAATGGCCATCAAAACCGCTGCCACGGATGTTCTGGGTTTCATTAGGCGACCACAACGAAACACCTGGTTCGATGATGAGTGCAGGCTCGTACACTTGGCCAAAGACGAAGCCTATCATGCAGTTCTGAATGCCAGAACTAGAGCTGCCAAGAGCGCTTTCCGTGCGGTATACCAGCAAAAGAGGAAAGAGGAACATCGGCTTTTCAGAAGAAAAAAAAAGAGAACTGGAAAAACGAATGGTTGAATCTATTGAGGGGTGCTACGGCAGAAGCAATGTTCGAAAGTTCTACCAAAGGGTAAAGCATTCGTCCAAGGGTTACAAAGCCCGAGCGGAAGCATGTAGAGACGAGGGTGGGAATGTCGTTGTAGATACACAGTCGGTGCTGAGAATTTGGAAAGAACACTTCTGCAGACTGTTAAACGGCGAAGACAACCAACTAATCGCTGTCAGGCAGAATGATCCATTCGATTTGGATGATGATGAACAAAATTTCCGTCCTCCCGACCAAGAAGAAGTTCGGATAGCAATATCTAAACTAAAGTCCAACAAGGCTGCTGGAGCTGATGGCCTTACGGCTGAACTCTTCAAAGCAGCGGGAGATGACTTGGTGAGGAGCATACACCAACTCATCTGTACAATCTGGTCGGATGAAAGTATGCCTGACGAATGGAACCTCAGCATTGTGTGCCCTATCCACAAGAAAGGAGATACTCTAAGCTGCGCCAACTACAGAGGTATAAGTCTCCTAAATGTCGCCTATAAAATCTTGTCGGCCATTCTGTGTGAACGTCTGAACCCTTTCGCACGTGAACTGATTGGCCCCTATCAGTGTGGTTTCAGACCCGGTAAGTCAACCGTCGACCAAATTTTCACACTTCGGCAGATTTTGGAAAAGACCCAAGAATACCAGATCGATACTCACCACCTCTTTATCGATTTTAAAGTCGCATATGACAGCGTAAACAGGAACGAGCTATACAGAGCCATGTCGCTTCTTGGCATCCCTGCAAAACTCGTTCGATTGTGCAGGATGACTATGGAGAACTCGCGCTGCTCCGTCAAGGTTGGTAAGAACACCACCGACTCATTTAATGTCGAGAAAGGCTTACGACAGGGTGACGCGCTGTCATGTTACCTCTTCAACATCATTCTTGAGGCAATCGTACGCAACTCGCATGTCAACACCAGCGGTACGATTTTTTTTAGATCCGTTCAATTACTTGGCTATGCTGATGATATTGACATTATTGGAAGAACGAAGCGCGCTGTCAGTGGAGCATTCGCAAGTATTGAAGTGGAAGCGGCTCGAATGGGTCTGGCTGTAAATGAAGATAAAACAAAGTATATGCTGTCCTCGGGTGAAGTAGATCATCACCGTAGGCTCGGACAAAACGTCACAATGGACAGATATAACTTTGAGGTTGTCAAGGACTTTGTCTATTTGGGTTCCACTATAACCTCTCAGAACAACATCAGTGAAGAGATCAGTCGAAGAATCACTCTTGCCAATCGCTGTTTCTTCGGGCTAAGAAGGCATCTTAGTAGTAAAGCCCTCTCTCAAAGGACCAAGGAGACACTATACAAGACCCTTATCATCCCAGTCCTGCTGTATAGGGCAGAAGCGTGGACACTGACACAATCGGATGAATACAGGCTGGGGTGCTTTGAGAGAAAGATTCTTCGGGTGATATTCGGGCCTGTATGTATCAATGGAGTATGGAGGAGAAGATTCAATGACGAACTGTACGGGCTATACAGCGACATTGACTTGGTTAAGAAGCTGAAAATTCAGCGGCTTAGATGGCTGGGTCATGTGGAGCGTATGGACGAAAACGCTCCTGCCCGACGAGTCTTCAATTCCAACCCGGAGGGCCGACGCAGTTCTGGAAGACCCCATCTAAGGTGGCGCGATCAAGTGGTGAACGACCTCAACCAACTTGGTGTGCGCAACTGGAGGCCACTGGCTAGGGACCGGCCTAGCTGGCGAGGAATGTTGGTTGAGGCCGTGGTCCACAATGGACTGTCTGCGCCACCTTAAGTAAGTAAGTATTGCTAAAATGTATAGGCAGATACGAATACATCCTTCGCAAACTTCGTTTCAGAGAATTTTGTTCCGCACATCACCCGACGGACCTATTGAAGATTTTGAGCTTCAGACAGTCACTTTTGGAGTTAGCTGTGCACCATATTTGGCGATACGTACTTTACTGCAACAGGCTGAAGACGAAAAGTCAAAATGTTCAATAGGATCGAAAATGCTGCTTAATGATTTCTATGTTGACGATCTGCTTTGCGGCGCTGATACATTAGAACAATCTCTTCAAGCACAATCAGAAATAAATTCTATTCTTGCATCTGCTGGTGTCGTCCTGCGAAAATGGACAGCCAATGACAGATATTTACTAAGCAACATACCAAAAGATCACATTTTAAATGATCTATTTCTCGATTTGACAAATCAAAGCTCAGTAAAGACCCTTGGTATTTTTTGGAACGCCAAAACAGATTCATTTAACTTTAAAATAAATCCAATTTCATGTTCACCTGCCTGCACTAAGAGAGGGGTATTTTCACATAAAGCTAGGCTCTTTGATCCTGCAGGGTGGACTCCGCCAATTATAATCAAAGCGAAAATACTTATGCAGCAGATATGGAAAGATAAAACCCCTTGGGACGAAGGGTTAAAACCTAATTCTGCATCTGTTTGGGAATCTTTCACGAAGACATTTACTGAGATTTCAAAGATAAAAATACCAAGGTGGCTAGGAACAGTTTCGACAGATTTGATTGAAATACATGGCTTTTGTGATGCCTCTGAGCTCGCTTATGCTGCTGCTATTTATGTAAAGGTTATTTACAACACCGAAAGTAGTAGGTCTCAGCTTTTATGCGCAAAGACTAAAGTAGCTCAAGTGAACACAATTTCACTGCCAAGATTGGAGCTATGTGGGGAAGTTCTTCTGTCAAAACTGATGAAAAATGTGCAACACATTATCACGACAGAAACTGTCTCTTTTTATCTATGGACCGATTCTATAGTCCTTGCATGGTCAGAAAAACCACCTTGTTCATGGAAAACATTTATATCGAACGAGTTTAATAAAAAGTCATGTAGGAGATATTCCTTGGAGACACGTGTCACCCGAAGAAAATCTAGCGGATTTGTCAACCAGGGGAATGGCTCTTCGTGAACTTCTTGACAATGACTTGTGGTGGCATGGCCCACCTTGGCTACGTACCAATCAAATGCCTTATCCTTCACCAATTCGTTCATTTGTCAACGAAGCTGACCTTGAGTCTAAGCCTTTAAAATCATTTCACACGGCTATTAATACACCCGAAGATATAGTCAGTGTTGGCAAGTAAGTTACATCATTGTATATATAAACTATAGTACTACCACTTGAGGAGCTCCCTCTATCGACGAAAAACTAAGCTCTAGAATACCATGGGAAGCAACAACAACAATTAAAATGGTGGAAATTGTTGTTGTTGCTTCCCATGGTATTCTAGAGCTTAGTTTTTCGTCGATAGATGGCGCACCTCAAGTGGGAATACTATAGGTTATATATACAATGGTTACATGAAGTAAGTTACTCGTTTCGTTACGCGTAACTAATATGAATTAGTTACGCCCAATATTTGGCGTAACTAATGTAACAAATGTAACTAACTGTAACTAACAAACTGTAACAAAACTAGCTCTAACTTAATAATAAAAAATTAAAAAAATTACATTTCATCCTGAATCCCAACCGACAATTGACGAATTTGTTTTATTACCAAGGGCAACGGCAACCTGGCAAGGAATACATAATTGAAATTACTATGTTCCTGATGAAAAGGAAATCTAATAAAATGTTATATTCTTGGAGCATACAATAAATTTTTACTTACATTAAAATGTTTCCCTTCTTTCTTGAGATTCTTGGACATTTCTTTTTTTATTGCGATTCATTTTTTTTTTTGGTAAATTCAGATTTGATCTCAAATTTCAGATTTGGCTCGCCCAAAGGAAATCAAACGAGATCTATTTTGTTTTATTTTAAAGGTTAGGTTAAAAGTATATCCAGTCGCCAGACAAGCACCTTCGTCGACAGTTTGCTGCGTGAAAATGGAAATTTCTAAATAGGTATGATATATATCGTACCAACAAAATGTGCAATTGAAACGTGTCAGAAATGTCAGTGCCAAACTGCTAAGAAAAACAAACAAATCTGGTGAGAAAACAAAATCTTCTTTTAAGGACAAGAAAGCAATCAACCAATATTTATGTAATACGAGTATTTGGCTTGTTTTCACGGCTACAGGCGACGGTAAATTCATGCATTTGTAAACCCCACAGTAGTCACCTGCGCCGGTGAATCCACTCATATTGTAAACCCTTCATTAATGTCAAAAAAGAAAGAAAAAAGACAAAGAGACAATTTGGAACTACAAAATCCACGCTCCCTTCCTTTCCTATTTTGAATTACTGGGCAGCACTTACTTTGCTGTCAATGTCAAAAAAATTAAATTAAATTAAATTAAATTAAAGCATAATGTGAATTGAATATTTAACATTATGTGATTTTCTTTTGCTACGTCAGATCATATTTTTTTTTGCTGTCAGATATAATCTGAAATGTCAATGTCAAACAAATATATAAAATTAAATTAAATTAAAGCACAATGTGAATTGAATTTTTAACATTATGTGATTTTCTTTTGGTACGTCAGAGCATATTTTTTTTGCTGTCAGATATAATCTGAAATCAAAATCTGTTTTTCCTTTGGTCACAGATCGTATTTTTTAGATTTCTGATCAAATCTCAGTTCAAATCTTTGATATTAAATCTGAGATCAAATCTGTATTTACCAAACAAAAAAAAAATCATTACAATAAACAAAGAAATGTCCAAGAATCTCAAGAAAGAAGGGAAAATCTATTGTATGCTCCGAGAATATAATATTTTATTAGATTTGCTTTTCGTAAGGCACATATAGTGTTACTAGCCTTAACCCGCGGCTTCGCTCGCGTTTCAGCTGATCAAGAAGTGGACTGTATCGTAATCTAGCTTCTTCTTCTTTAATAGCTTTATAATTTAATACCTACATTTAACCGTGATAAAAAGTGGCCAATATGCTATTCCAAACTATAATCTATCTCTGTGCTAAATTTAATTCAGATCCGTTCAGCCATTCTGGTGTGATTTCAAAAATTAAAACAAATCTATCCCACGGGAACCATACATTTTACCGGGATAAAAGTAGCCAATATGCTATTCCAGACTTGACCTATCTCTGTGCTAAATTTCATTCAGATGAGTTCAGCCATTTTTGTGTAATTTTAAAAACTACAACAAATCTATACCACGGGAACCTTACATTTTACCGGGATAAAAAGTAGCCAATATGCTATTCCAGACTATAATCTATCACTGTGCTAAATTTCATTCAGATCCGTTCAGCCAGTCTGGTGTGATTTTAAAAATTAAAACAAATCTATCCCACGGGAACCATACATTTTACCGGGATAAAAAGTAGCCAATATGCTATTCCAGACTATAATCTATCTCTGTGCTAAATTTCATTCAGATCCGTTCAGCCAGCCTATTGTGATTTAAAAAATTAAAACAAATCTTTCCCACGGGAACCATAAATTTTACCGGGATAAAAAGTAGCCAATATGCAATAGACTAGATTATAGTCTTATATAGTATATTTCAAAAATTAAAACAAATCTATCCCATGGGAACCATACATTTTACCGGGATAAAAAGTAGCCAATATGCTATTCCAGACTATAATCTATCTCTGTGCTAAATTTCATTGAGATGAGTTCAGCCATTCTGGTGTTATTTCAAAAATTAAAATAAATCTATCCCACGGGAACCATACATTTTACCGGGATAAAAAATAGCCTATCTGCTATTCCAGACTATATCACTGTGCCAAATTTTATCCAGATCCGTTTAGCCGTTCTGGCGTGAGTTAGCAACAAACATCCAAACATCCAAACATCGTAACTTTCACATTTATAATATTAGTAAGATTATATTATTAATTTTTTTTTTTTTTGCAGAAAAATAGTAATTTAAAAATATATTCCTTGCCAGGCTGCCGTTGCCACAGCTGGTAGCTGGCCCGACGGCAATTCATCAATCATCCAGCTTTGGCCTAAAATAGTGTAGTCAATCGTCATTCCATCGGGTTTGTGGACGGAACTTCTAAATTTCAATTTAACATAAAATTTAAGTTTTTGTATTTGACAAATTCTATTAATTATAGTTAGTTACATTTAGTTACAATTAGTTACATTTAGTTACAATGGTTACATTAGTAACATAAGTTACATTAGTTATTAGTAACTAATTAAAATTTCAAAGTTACGCGTAACTATCCAACACTGGATATAGTTCAAAGTTTCTCATCGTTGCCAAAAGCGTTAAGAATAATATCTTATACATATATATTTCGTTTTTATATTCGTCTGAGCCCACGATTACAGGA